>VXBL01001375.1:71677-95405 GCA_013400195.1 Aramus guarauna
AAACAAAAAAAAAAAAAAAAAAAGGAAAACGTTAGATGAATGGTTATTTTTGATATGTGGCCTCCTTAATCATTAACTGCTACCAATCACTCAAATCCTTGCCTACACAAATATTTAACGACTGCTGTCCTCAGAGGGCCTGAGCCACACATATTAGCTAAGTTGCTTGGGTCTTTTGCTCATGAATTTTTCTTTATGGGACATTGTAATTCATATTTGTACAAGAATATGAACAACAGAATCCATTATTTGCTGTTTGCCATCCATTATTTTTTTCTAGGAAATTTAAGTCATTCAGTCAAAACAACAACAAAAACATATGAGCTATGCTGACTGATTGCATTTAAAGTGTAGTAAATTGTAGAGAGGTTAAGCGAACAGTTTATCAGCTTCCCATGGGTGAAAATTTTCTTTGATATATCATTTGAAAATAGTAAATTGTGTTCCTTTATAAACACTTGGCAAGAGGTTTCTGAAACCTGGAATGGGTATTTGAAGGAGGTGAAGATTTAACTATTTTTCACTAGGGTACGTAATTTGAGCCCGGAAATATTAAGCATATAGAAGATATAATTGCATGTGCTCTCTACTAAACATCTAAAAAGAGATCTTTTCCACCCCAGGATGGAAATGGATGCACTCCGTGAGTAAACGCTGTCCTATACCATAACTTTTGAGCAGGCTTAAAACTTAAACCAATTTGTAGTTTCCAGACTAAGCTGTCCATATATAGTTTCTATTAAAGGATTTCTCCCACTTCCAAAGAACTTTTCACTTTTCAAATTTTCAAATAAGTAATGTCTAATTAAGCTGTTAGTCTCCTAGATAATTGTCTCTGGGATATATAATATACCATGTTGAAATGTGTTTTCTTTTAAAATGAAAGAGTAGGAGTGAGTGAGAATCATATTAATAATAAAAGTATTACTTACCATGCAACCTAAATTATACACTCCTTTCTGTGGCTCCATAGCTAAGCAGCAGGCTGAAGCCACTAGAGACTTTTTATCTTTTTGGAAAGATTTTGCACTTGTCAGGATATTCTGCAAAATGTCTGCACTATACAGAATTTGCACTCTGCATTTTATATTTGAATGTCTCTGCTAAAAGGTGTGATCACACTTACAATTATATTCTCTACTTTTCTGAGCACACCTGTCTTGTCACCTTTTAGAAATGTCATACTCTGAAACCAGAACATTTCAGATGATTCCTTTGTTATGAGAATGTGTGTATTTATTATTGGAAATATTAGAAGATCCTTTTTTTCCTTGCTTATAATGTTGAAATAATTTATGTCTCTATGAATCTCTATAGCCACCAGTAAAATGAATATTTCCTCTTGGACAGGGAGCCCAAATCGTGACTAATGCAACTAGTAGCACTATGATCAATTTTTACTGTATTATAAAATTGCTAAGAAACAATTGGTCTCACTCACACACATTAAGATATTTTCTTCAACTTAAGTAATTTTGGTATACTGAAAGCCACTGTATGGGATCTCTTGAATGCATAGCATTGAAGGACCATGAAGACTGGGAGACCTTTCTGTCTTCAAGACTTCTGAGATCTACTAAACATATCACTTTTAATATTGATGACTGTGCCCCAAAAATATAAATTACTCCAGAAATTATTTTCAATTTCATTCTTGGTTGCTATAACTTGAGCACTTGAGCTCTGCCTCTTTAAAGGGGTGAAGTATGTTATTTTTACCTATTACCTATTGTCTTTGTCCCAATATTCAGGAAAAAAACTCTCAAGCAAAGAGTTTATAGAAGGGGAAACCTGCAAAAGTGTATTTTAAAAAATGGTATTTTCTGTTGGCATTTCTTAATCAAGTCCAGAACTTACATGGCCAGGGTTTCTTCATCCTTTTAAAATACTCATTAAACTAAAACCACAACTAGACTTGATTATTTACAACCATTTGCAGTAGTTCATCTCAGATTTGTCACTATCTCATCAGGCTCCCCAAATTCCTTGTAATTCTAAAGAAAAATATATTAAAAAGATATTTGTTCATTAACAAGGCCTGCTATCTTCATTAGTCTTTATTCAGGGTTTAATATATTTGAAGGGAACTGTCCCCTGCGCCTAGCATACAGATTTTCCTATTTTCTTTTCCCATATCTCTAACAAAGATTTAAAAAGAACACACTGAACACTAGAATAAGTTGGAACACTGAAGCAAGTTTATTACATTTTGTGCATTTTATCTGTAGGTTTGAGCAAGTATTATAGAGACAATAAAATTCAATACAACCACGATCACATTAGCTACTTTCAAAGGAACAAAACTTATCTCAATAAATGGAATTTCTGTAGTCCACCTGCACTCTAGTATTACCTTGCTGAAAAAGGATGGAATATTTGGTAGCAGGAAAAGTAACCACATGCCAAAGTACAGTCTTTGGGACCCTTTGGGACCTGGATGAAAATTTGTCATGGCATGCCCCACCATAGCAATGCTTGATAATTTGCTTCAGCATAATACTAATGCTAATACTAACACTAACACTCACTCTGAAGTGAATACTTAATACTAATACTAAAACTAATAAAAGAAATAGAGGTATGGAGCAAAAAGAAATATCCATTTGGGGCATTGAGATATGTCTGTAGAAACTGCTTTCTCTGTATTTAACACTGAAAAACATTTCGAAATGATGGAAAATGTTCTTATATTGACCAAGTGGCTGGCAGCTGAATTGTCAGCAAGTGCCTTTAATGAGCTCAAGAGGATAACAGGATACCAAACACAGGTAAATATATTTTTTCACTCATGAGGTTATTTATGACTGGAGGAATACTTTTTTCATGTTGCCATTGTTGTAGATGGGAAATCATTATACACAGAGCTTAATGCAATGCAGCTACAGCGAAGGTTCAATGTGAAATGCTGCTACTTGCAATTACCTGCTCCGTAAAAGCATTGGCCCACGTTCCTTGCCTTCACCGGCTTGAAGCAGCTGAAGCTGAAATAAGGAAAAAACAGAACATGAGGTAATTCTTCAAACATTCCATGTGCTTGCATAGTATTTGTGTATGTATATTTATATATACATGCAAACACAGACACCTCCACATACACACACAAACTCACAAACACTTTCACATGCGCAAGAAAACTCAATAAAAGCTGCTTCTACCTAAGTACTGACCTAAGACAATTTCTGAGAACATCTTACTACATTCTGAAATCTGACATATTGTGTAGCTGGAAAGAAATGTTATTGTTTTGTCATAGGTCATTGAGACTGAGGTGAATTTCTCACAATATCCCCTATCTAGCAAAATATTTAAGCACAGGAGTAGTACTGCTCAACTTGCTTCTTCTAAGATAAACTAAGCAAGTGCTTAGCTTGCATTTACAGGAACCTGTAAATAATTTCAGTTGTCTAAACTGTCATAAGGTCTTGGGGCTTGGTTCTGGCCTGCCTTAATTTCATTATATCTAGCTCTGGATTAACCAGTTTTGTCACCTCCAAAATAGAGATTTCCTATCAGAAATTACACCATATGCAGTGCCAGGAGCCTAACTCAGATTACCAAAAAAACCAATTTAAATTCTATTTCAGATGAAATCATAAACATCCTTGAAGGATAATTTCAGTAGCACTTGTTATGAACATAACAGGAAAACATGTCTTGGTTAAAGGTTTATAACTATACACAGACAGAATCTTTACTGGACAGAACGATTACTTGGGAGGGAGATAAGGAGACACTAATTAGCTGTAATAACAGCTCTTACCACCACTACTGCTTTTTCCTTATACATTCTTCCTTTGCACAAGCTGATTCCAACTCTGCCTTGCTTGCAGCTAGTACTGGAGTGTCTCCTCTTTTTCCTGCCTTGCATTAGTTGCTTGCTGTTCTAAAATATTGTTTCCTGACATTTCAAAATAAATGTGTTTTTTTTCTAAAGAGATAAGATGAAAATGTTTTACTGGCAGCAGGTCTTGTTTCTTAGCCTGTCCAGTCCTTACTATCTTTCTTCACTTTATTTTGCATCTGGTATTCCTTCTCAATATCTCTACTAAACTTCAGTTCACAGGAGACCAAAAAAAAAATAAATTCTGTAGGTAGTCTTGCTGCCTTGTGCCTCTTTGCTCTTTTCTATTCCATTCATGTTGTGTGTAACACATAGGCTTTCAATAAAAAATTCTGAATGGAAGGATTTCCTTTTCTGTATTTATTAGTTATCCTCTACTTAGTGGTAATTTTCTATGGAAACTCAATGACTTCCCTTATTGGGAGCTACACTGCAAATTTCAAATGTGTTTCCATCCATGACAGAATGAAGATCAGAAAAAGAAAATTGCTGTTTAGTGGCTGAAGGAGAGATTTCCATTTCATAGAGCTGTAGTCATAATTGGTGGCCACTTGGCCATTGCATGATAGGTCCAACAGATGTGGAAACTGAATGGTTCTTTCTTCTTTTCTGTTCTCCCAACAGGACAAATTTGAAGCACATAGAAGCAGCATGGAAATGTTGCTTGTGCCGCAGTTGCTATTAGGAGAAGTGCTGTCATAATTGAGATATATGCCTGAGCACTAACATTTTCCTGAAGATTAATTGCATGTGAACATGAGCTCCAACCTGGCAGTGTAACTTGAAGCCACTGTGCAGTTGCCCTTTACTCAATTTCCTCACGAGAAGCACGTATCTGATTATGTCTTATGAGTTAAGGGCAAGAGGCAGTTGTTTGGGCTGCTCTGCTTTGTTTTTAATCAAAGTTCACTGAGAATGTAGCCTTCTCTTGCTCATTTCAATATGCCTCTGACTCATCTTTCCATTTAGCTGGACCTCCTTCACTCTAAATTGTGCTACTCACTGTTGCTGGGCAACCCTGCACCGTCGGAGTGCTTCTACATTAAGCAATACCATCAGTAACTCTTCTCCTCTTACATTTTGTTTTCCACAAAGGAAAATAATCACAACGTAGAACGCATTATGCCTTGAGATAAGCAGGTTACCCTGGTGGACATGGAAATGTTGCTTTGCATTCAATTCTAACTTCTTTCCTCATCTGCATTAGCATTTGATTGCCTAGCGCTAACATTTCCCTGCAGGTTGGGTAGGGGGTCACTGCTGGGAGCCATCCTTGGGGCAGGAAAGGTGTGTTACAGCCAGCAGCCCATCAACAGTGATGTTTAGAGCCTTTGTGATAAGCCATCATCAAAACAGACTGAACTGGACTGAAAAGAAAGCTTGTATAGTTGTGTTTTTTTGGTTTTTAGTCATGCGACACATTGCAGAGTAATGCTAAAGGAAAATTTGCATCAATATTTACATATTTGTGTTAGCATTAGAAATAGCTGCAGTTGTTAATATCCTGCAACCTCGGGCAGGTCTCCATGCCTCAGAGTGTTTGTAGGTGGGGAACAAAACAGAGATAACCCTAAGGGATATGAGGGCAATAGGTACTCCTCTCGGGATAGCTTGGGGTCTAGTTGCAAACCCAACTTCTGGTTGCCAGTTTTAGCTGGATCACGGCTCCTGTGGCACTCCTACAGTGGCAGTGCCGAGCATCTACGCTATTTTTCAAGGAGTGGAACTAACACTGATTTTAGCTGACATCTAAACTTATCTTCCTGCAACTATAAATCTTGGATTAATTTTAATGTTTCCAGTAAATTGGTTAATCATTGTTTGATGGGAAAAATGACTACTCCCTGCCTTCATTATTCCAGAACGTTCTCACTCCAGTATTTGCCACATTTCACATATATTTTTCTACAATATTTTCTACAACCTCTTAGATATGAAATATTTAAACTTTTTGCGTATATCCACAATATACTCCATGAGAAGTATTTTAAAATTTATGTTTCAACTGTGCTGCAGTTTGAAAGTATTCTGTAGAGATAAGAATGTTACACTGTATGTAGTATAACAGAAAACAAGTCATATCTCCAATGAACACAATCCAATCCATTCTACTACACAGTTCCATCTGAAAAACTGAAATCATCATTTTGTGAAGCAATTCAGTAATCAATTTGTAGTGTAGTTTACTGCATGACTCATTGACCTTTTCTTTCTTGATCTTTAATTTAAAACGAACCCAGGAACCAGTGACTAAATAGTCCATCTGATAACTGGTTTCCTAAGAGGTCCATAGAAGTTATCTTGTAAACATAATTTCAAAGTCCATAAACTCTAAGGAAAGACATGTATTTAGAAATTCTGAGCAGACCTGGCACTTGGGGGAAAAAAAGGAAAAAATAGGTATGTTTGACATACAGATGAAGAATGAGAAATCAGTTCCCCTTAAACTGTTCTAACATAATAAGCAACAATGGTATTCCTCTTTTCAAGCATATCCACGCTTTGCAAAATTGCTAGAACTGTACGAGGAATGATTGATTTGATGTTATTTGAAAGTACAAATATCCTGGTTGTGATAATTTGTTATTTCCTGATCAACTGATTCAAATGAAACATGTTGCATAATTCTGTCAGATTTATTACTAGTTGAATTTCATTAATTGAATTTGTTTGATGTGAGCCAAGTCTTGATTAAATCACTCTGTAAGAACAGAACAGGACTAGCATGGATTTTTATCTCTCTATATGATACAGTATTTTGGTTACTTTGACTATTCTTTCAGCGTCTTCTGCTCTTAATATTGCTTGAGCAAACAGGCCAGTGATATTTTCCTTCTTGTTATGATTTAATTAAAGTAGCAGAAATCTAGTACCTCTTATGAATGTTTTGTTAGAACTCCAATTTTCTATCAGGAGTTTTTTTGGTGTTTGGTGTTTGTTGGTTTGAGGTTTTAGTTTGTTGGTTTGTTTGTTTTTATAGTTGAAGAGTATGGGGAGGATCTTTCCATGGCACAGACAGGCCAAGATGGATGAGAAATCTACCAATTGCCAGCAGTTGGAGCCAGGAATAAAACAAAACATAGAAAGTACCAAGAAAATGGACGAAAGACAATTAGGTTAAGAGAGTAAAATATGAACTTAGGAAAAGGGAGTCTCTACAGAGGGAAACTTTTCAAATAATTAAAAAAATTTTAAATAAATATTTCAGTTAAAAACACTTACATGAAATCAGCTTGCCTAACTGCTCCAAGTACTAACTGCTGAATGAAGGAATGGCGAGTGGTTAGCGTGCTTGTCCCAGAACAGGGAAATCCTGGCTTCAGTCTGCGACATGATCACCGGTTTCCTCTGGTTTTATATGTCTGGTTCGTTCTATAAAGGAAAAGTAGCAACACATATTTTCCCTCAAAATAATAATACAAAATAAAATAAATATATTTAAGATTGTGAAGCTTTTAGGTACTGAGTTTACAGGATTATTATTTGTAATGATATGGAGTCCAACATTTGCTGTCCAACTTGCACTGAGAGAAATTAAAATACCACAAATTTCAATAGGATTTTGGAATAAGAACATTTTTCCATGAATATGCATAAAGCAACAGTAATCTTTTGATTTTTATTTTAATTTGGTTTTGATATTCAAATAGTTGTGAAATGTTAATGAAAATAATATATGGATATACATTTTTACTAGGCTTAACTTTTTGTATAGCTTTGATGAGTGATTTCGAAATAAACTCTCAAATATAAAGCTAGGACTATTGCAATAGTCTGTATGCAAACTGCAAACATAATAAGAATATCAATGATTAATTAACAAAAATAGAAAAAGACCAATGAGGGAGGACTATTAGAATAGGAAGCTAAGTAGGAATCAATGATTATGACCTGATTACACTCATAATCAACACAGAAAAAGGCAGTCTGTACTTGTAATATTGTATACCTGTATTAGTTCTTCAGATAAGTTAGATTCCCACTTTCATGGAAAATTAGAAATGAAAACTATCAAAAAATAAAAAAAACAAACTGAACTTTATTGAAGCCATTAGAGACAATTTAGGAGACCTGGCTGTGTTTTTCAAGGGAAACTAATATGCTTTTGGTTTCTGTAAGATTTCATGCAAGTCTATTTAGTTTCTTCATATACTGTTCTCCAAAATGTTATGTATTGTAAGTAAGCATCCCAGAACTTTACTGTAAGAAAAATTAAGAAACAATAGCACATCAGTGCTATACCTGTAGAACAGAGTAGTCCAGTTGACAGGGACCTGCAGTGATCATCTAGTCCAACTGCAACTGTAGTAATCTGTGTAAGTAATTTCTATGTGCTATATGTATTTCAGAAGACACAAATTAAACTGTATATATTTAGAAAGAAACTGCAGCCTGTGAAGAGCCCACACTGGAGCAGGTGTATAGAGCAGGACTGCAGCCCAGGGGAAGGACCCACACTTGAGCAAGGGAAAAGCATGAGGGGGAAGGAGCAGCAGAGAGGAGCTGTTATGGATTGATAGCAACCGCCCATTCTCCACCACCCCTGCACTCCTTGGGGGGTAGAAGAGCTGGGAGCTAAGGAGTGAAAGTCAGACAGGAGGTGTGGGAGGAAGGCGATTTAGTTTTTATCTCTTTATCGCCATCCAATTCTGTTTTTAATTGGTAATAAACTAGATTAATTTTCCCCAGGTCACGTTGTTTTGCCCACGATTGTAACTGGTAAGCGATCTCCATGTCTTTGTCTTGACTCATGAGCTTTTTCATCTTAATTTATCCCCTGTCCTCTTGGATGAGGTGGGAAGAGTAAGAGAGTGGCTGGGTGTGTGTCTGGCAGCTGGCCGTGATCAACTCACCAGAACTGCACAAAAATTCTCCCAGTCTTCATGTCTTCATTCCTGAAAGTCATCCAATACCTCTCCTTTACTAATTACACATGAACCAATAGGGCTGAGTGACACAGGAATAAACATAACCTGACAAGTCATTTGTAACGCAGACAAAGCAAAATGGTGCTCAAGAAATGAAACCCACACAAGACCATCACATAAAGGGGACAAAACATGAGATTGTAGAATGAAGTTGTATATTTTATTTCTCATTTGAATAAGGATACCAATGTGGAAAGATCGTAAATTAGATTTAACTAGATCTAATTTAACTAGATTTAATTAGATCTAACTTTAGATTGGTAGTGCATCAAAGAAGTTAACTGATGTCTGCTTCTGAAGTTTCTGTTTTGTACAATAACTTGTGGTAAAATTACTTCACATATGAAAAGCTTATTCACTTCAGTAAATGTCATACTCTTAATACAGTCATTTTCCAAATACTATTATATCATAAAATGTTACAGAAAATAATAAGGATGTTTTATAATTAGAACTATGCAGGATCACAATCTGAGATTACTCATTTGCTTGAGCATTCCCATACCACCAACTGTCTGTATGACATTTGAATGTCACAAAGCTTCATTTATTAATATTTGCACAGTAGTGTGGAATATTGGATAATAGTTGGTACATTTGCACTGAGTTCTCATTAGATCCCATGTCAACCATAGATAGGCTCCTGCAGAGATTCACAGGCAATGTCTATAGAACTCTATAAACAGCTAATGTTCACCAATGTGTAGGTTAAAGTTTTTAAGAATAAGAAAGCAAAGAATAAAACATCTTAAACATTAATCCAAACACAAAAACTGCCAAAAAAATAGTGGTAATGACTTAAAAAGACAAATTCTGTGATGTCACAAGGTAGTACTCCCCTCATTAATTTGATGCAGGCAAACAAAGTGAAGACCAGGTATAAAATAGGGAAGAAAAATGGCAACTTGCTAGTCATCATTCTTTGACATTATAGTTTGATGTTCCCAGGACTCAGTTAGCCCTGCTTTAAGAAAGGTGATAGTGAAAGTGATACCAAATGGATGTTTACATGCCTAAAGTGTTGTTCCAGTACTAGTTTCTTATTCACCATTCAAAGTATTTTACACTGACCCGCATGATATCCTTGTCTCTAAATTAGAGAGACATGGATTTGATGGATGGACCACTCGGTGGATAAGGAATTGGCTGGATGGTCGCACTCAAAGAGTGGAGGTCAACAGCTCAATGTCCAAGTGGAGACCAGTGAGTAGTGGCGTTCCTCAGGGGTCGGTAGTGGGACCAGCACTGTTTAACACCTTTGCTGGCGACATGGACAGTGGGATGGAGTGCACCCTCAGCAAGTTTGCCAACGACACCAAGCTGCGTGGTGGGTCAACATGCTGGAGGCAATGGATGCCATCCAGAGGGACCTGGACAGAATTGAGATGCGGGCCCATGCGAAGCTTGTGAAATTCAGCAAGGCCAAGTACAAGGTCCTGCGCATGGGTTGGCACAATCCCAATCACTACAGGCTGGGTGGAGAATGAATGGAGAGCATCCCTGAGGAGAAGGAGTTGGGGGTGTTGGTTGATGAAAAGCTGAACATGGTCCAGCAATGTGCACTTGCAGCCCAGAAAGCCAACCGTGTCCTGGGCTGCAGCACCACCAGCATGACCAGCAGGTCGAGGGAGGGGATTCTGCCCCTCTACTCCACTCTCATGAGACCCCACCTGGAGTATGCTGTTCAGCTCTGGGTTCTCCAATGCAAGAAAAACATAGTCCCGTTGGAGCGAGTCCAGAGGAGGCTACAAAGTTGATCAGTGGGCTGGAGCACCTCTGCTATGAAGATAGGCTGAGAGAATTGAGGTTGTTCAGCCTGGAGAAAAGAAGGCTCCAGGGAGACCTTAGAGCCCCTTCCAGTCCCTGAAGGGGCTCCAGGAAAGCTGGAGAGGGGCTGGTGCCAAGGGCAGGGAGTGACAGGCCAAGGGGAATGGCCTGAAGCTGCAGGAGGGGAGATGGACGTGGGATGTGAGGCAGAAATCCTTACCTGTGAGGGTGCTGAGGCCCTGGCCCAGGGTGCCCAGAGAAGCTGTGGCTGCCCCTGGCTCCCTGGCAGTGTTCAAGGCCAGGTTGGATGGGGCTTTGGGCAACCTGGGCTAGTGGAGGGTGTCCCTGCCCATGGCAGGGGTGGGACTGGGTGGGCTGGGAGGTCCCTTCCAACCCAAACCAGGCTGGGGTGCTATGATGATTCTTGTGCATAAGGATCATTCTTTAAAGTACTAAAAGTGTGTGTGGGGGGGTTTACATCTTAACCTTTAAAAAAAAATAAAAATTAGTTGTGTTTATCAAGGGTTCACATAATTTCTTCATGGAGTGAATCGTAGGCTCTGGAGTGACATTGTTCAAGACATAAAGAGAGGCAATAGCTTGGTTCATGTGACTGAATGCCGAGTCAGCTATCCTAGACTGATGTCATAGAATGTGTGGGGATGAAATTTCAATTCAATGGGTTTTGACAGACATGCATCTCTGTTTATGCATGTTGCAAGATGGACAAATATTTTTCTTTTTCTTTTTTTTTTTTTTTTTCCTGTTTTTAATTTGTAAGCAGCTTTTTGCAGCTTAAGAGGTCCTGGTTTCTTTGTTGTTGTTTTTTTTTTTTTTTTGTGGGTTTTTTTCATGCCTTCTCATCATGTATTTCCAGTGATGCTATTTCATTGATACTTCACATGAAAGTATTTCACATGAATATCTAAAAGCACATTAATCCTTATAGTCTCCACTTGCCAATAGTAGTATATGCTTTTTCCATGTAACATAGAAAAAATATGCATCAAACTAATGCTCTTATTCATCAATAGTTTATTAATGACAATCACTTCACATGGTTTTGCTTTTTGATTTTTCCTTATTTATTTTTCTTTCTCATTGTATAAATGCACAGTCTTCCTCTTATTTTTTCACAGAAAATGTGGCTCACTTACATTGCCTTTTTTCTGATGCTTCCTATGACCAATTCTTCTGTATTAACATTTAACGTGTTACTGGAAATGTTGGTGTTAATTCAGGAAACTTTAAGGCTTCACCTCCTATGCTTTTATTGTGAATTCCTATCACGTTGTAAAATACCAACATAAATCTAAAAAAGTGTTTTTGTTCTAATCTTTCCTCTTTAACAAGACAGTCCTAAGCTTTTTTTTACTAGGTACAAGATCTGGATATATGACTTGTGCATTTGCCACAGCATGTACATAGGTGCTTGAAAATAGTTACTACAAATAAAATAAGTATTTGTTAGCAGGACTGAAAAGATATGAACAAAAGAAATGTTTTATATAAATCACGCACTTAAAAATTAAAGTACCACTTTCTTCTGTGTATCATGTTAAAAAGAGCATCAATCATTCATTAAACATTATAAAACAAATAAATTATTCCCTTGTGGATGTCCAGCTTAGCACTTCCTAATGTCTCACTATAAATATATATTAAAATAATATTAAAACTCACACAGGATCTTATTTTATTTGCAAGACACAGAGTAAAATAATTAATTATATTTGAACTCTTTTTTTTACATTGTGGCACTCTCTTAGACTTCAAACAGAATGAAATTTGTTATAGAGAAGGTATAACATGCCTGCTGTCTCCTGCGTCATTTCACATGATGGAAAAACAGTTCCTTTAAAAAAGGACCATTAGGAAACTGTTCCTGAAAAATCCCACCTTACAATGAGTAAAAATCTCTCAAGTCTGCTTGAGATAGAAGAATATCTGATAGATTTTTTTTATTCAGAGATCTCATCAGAAAAATATTGATTTTTCAAGCCAAAATATAATTATTCTGAGGACTGAAATACATTAAATAAAACATATTGTCCAACTCGAACTATTAATTCCTAAATACTAATTCCAGGAGTTATTTAATCTCTGATTTAACTTTTTAAAATAATTAAAATTGCTTTTGCATGAAGACAGAAAGATAGCCAATCTATAAAAGGAAAAGTTTCTCAGCTTTTTAAGGTCAAGCTATGACTGGAATTTATAAAAATCCTTGTCATGATGTTGTTCACAAAGCACTATTTTATGAAGAAATTATTCTCCAGTGTACCAATCATTATGTAACAGTGCAAATTTTGGCATTTCTTGGATCGCTGGTAACATTCTGGTACCTTAAAACCAGTTTAAAACCAAGTTAATGTGGCCCTCTGTACAGGACTCTGTACAGCATAATTAAGTAGTCCCTTTTAAAGTTCATTTGGTTGTAGTATATATAATATTAATACTTATTTTCTTGTATTTTCAGCATCTCAAAATTTGTGTTTTAACAACTACAATTTCATTATTTGGAGTCATTAAGTGTTTCAGTCTTCCATTCCCAAAATAGCTAACCTTGTTTAAATCTATTATAGTGACTTGCAAGAAAAATCACTTTTATGTAACGTTAGTAAAGCCCATGACCGTGCCACACAGAAAATGGAGGATATTAACAGTGATGAATAAATATTTATTAAAAGCTGTTCTGCTTTACTACATAGAATCATATGTTGGCATCAGAAGGAAAGAAATCTGGAGACTTGGGGATATTAATGCTCTTTTTATCCTGGGAAATGTACTGTAAGATCTAGCCCCATGTTTGGTTGTTCATATCTTCTTTTCAGAATTTATTATGAACATCTATTGTCAGCAGCTGAATTCCAGTATTTGTAATCCCATCTGTTATTCACTTTCATTGCTGCTAGGATTATTTCCCAGGAATAAAGGGGTTTAGGGTAAATATCCATCTTCACAGTTTCAATATCTACTGGCTTCAGACAGTATTTTTTACCTCTGTCACTTTTACTTTACAGATACTATAAAGGAATTGGCATTTGCAGAGGTTAAAAGAGGCTCAGCACCAGAAAATAAGGTTCAGCGATCGTGCGGAAGGCAGACACAGTTCAAGCTGTCCTACCAATAAACCCGTCCGCTACCACAGCCTGCAGCAGAACAGCGCTTGGGAGGGTGAAAATTAATGTGTCCGTTTATGGCCTTTTAAGACAGGCTATTTTTTTCTACTGAGAAGTCATCCAAATGAAATTTTCTTCAGCTATGTATTAGTTTCTACTTGATGTTGACAAGATACGAAATCAAATGTTAATGTACAGGTAATGACTGAGAAATTATATGTTTACACTAATGGATTGCTGTTCATTAGCACACTCTAAGCACACATCCTCATCAATCACTGCATATTCATCACTTTTGCAAGTGCTCTCCTGATTCTCAAATGCATTGCTTATCAGAGCAAAGCATCATACTCACGCTATGGTCGGGTTCCTGTGTGTAAAGGCTTGTCAGGTGGTTTCCTGCCAGACCAGGGGTTTACAGGGTTCAGGTTTTTGTTTGGTTTACTTGTGTTCTGGCAAATTGCTCGCAGGGTTGAAATTGATATCAAATTGTGATAAATTCTTCCAAGCTGAGTACCAATACAACCTGCAATTTGCTTCTTACTCTAAAACTCAGCATTCTAATCTAGCTTACTAAAATAGAAAATAAAAAAACAAAACAAAACAAATCACCAGCCAAAAACCCCAGGAACATCTATTTTAAATTATTTGTTTTAAAGATTTATTTATAATTTTTTCTTCATTTATTTCTGCACTGATAGCAGCTGCCTGTACCCAGTGCTTCATTTTTCCAAGGACCAGAGAGCTGCTGACGTCTACCATCACATGGATGCAACTGTTTTTAAAATACCAAGAAGTTCTTTGTTGACTCACTGTGGACAGATGAAATAAGTAAAGACTGGAGGTGGGTGACTGTCTGATAGCCAGTGGGAAAGCTAATCTGCTTATGTTGCAGGCAGATGAGTCAGGAATGTTGAAGTGCAGTTGGAAATGGGTTTTATGGACCACAATTTTAGTGAGGAGTTAAACAGGCAAAGACATTTGTGAATATTCTGGTTAAGAACAGGTCAATTCTACATATAGATCTCAGAAGTAATCTGCATTATGCTGGAAAAATGACCCTATTTCCTGACAATTTACAATTCTTTTATAAATATATAATATGTGTGTTTCTCTGCTTGTATATATATACACAATTTTATTTTTACATATTCTAGCATCCATAATGGTTCTTTTGCATTGCCACTTAAGAAGCCAATAATTAAAGAGTAATTCCAGGTATTAAACTACCAGTGTTTTTGTTGCTGCGCATACTTCAGCTTGCAAACCCCAATGAAGCCAAAAGGACTCACTCTTACAAGTTTGTATCGTCTTCCATTTGCCACTAGCAAAAAGAATCTACTGATAAAACATATATATCAAAAATCTCAATATAGCCATCATATCTTTGCATTGAGCTCTTCCTGAGCAGGGTGCTTTTACCTGGGGAAAAAATAAACAGTGAAGTAAAAATATGGGGTTTGTTTTTCATTTAAGAATGTGATTAATCCCATCCAAGATGTAAGGTGTATTCTTAGTCACTCTGAACACAAGAATTAGTATTACTTTCTAAAGTTATCTGTTCTACTTTAGCCAGACAATACAGGCTTGATGGTTTAGAGAGCACTATAACTGGTTTTAATATTCACGTAATGCAAGAGATCTTACCAGACAGTGGAATGCTTCTGGGGTTTTTTAATCTATAAATCTATAAATTTCTTATTCGATTCACTTAAGTTGCTTATGCAAACATGACATATCCTCTACATTTTTCAGCTAATTCTTACACAGCTTACTACCTGCTGTACCCATGTATAGTTTCTATATGCTTGCAACATTTTTTTAGCCCTATGAGAACTTGCAGTAGTTGTCATTCGGATGTTACTAAAGGACCTGTGAAGAGGAAGTCCATGGCAGTTGTGAAGAGATGTGTCCATGACCGCAGGACAAACAAATGGAGAAATCATAAAAACATGGGTGGATTTTGGTGCCGATTTTTGTTTTCTGTTTTCAGGTTTTGTACTGGGGCTTTTGTTTGTGGGGTTTTTCTCTCTCCCCACCTTCCTCCCCCCCCCCATAGTAAGCTGGAATTGGACAAAAGGAAAATGAAGACTTTTCACGTACTAGTTAGTAAACAATTTACAGGAGATGCAATCTGGTGTTCGAGTTATATTTAGACGGTGTCATTACTGATGGTATACATCATCAAAGCATGTGATTTCATGGAAAAGAAGCTTACTCAGGGGACATGAGGCAGAAGGTGGAGTGTTTGCTGAAATGAGGATATCTGCATTCCTTATGCTTACTTTCTCTCTTTCTTCAGTAAGTAAATAGCGTGACTCCAGACAGGAAAATGAATGTGTGAAGAGAGGAGACAGATGGTAAGGCATTTTTAGTACTAATGATAGGAGCTTCTAGAAAATGTCACTTGGAGTGTGAATCACAAACTTCTTACATATATTACCTTTATTTTAGGGGAAAATAAAGAAACCCTACATTTCATACACAAGTTTAAATAATTGTTATGTGGAGATGAATTTGAGAGAAGCAGATAAATCCCTCAGTTCTTTACAATCCCATACACTTATTATATCTACTGCAAGAGACCACAGCTGATTTCAGTGGGGATTATGTGCTTAGGTGGACGTGAGGTACAAAATTGTCTGTGAGGATGTGGGCTTCAGGACCCCATGCTGTACAAACGTTGCTATCAATGCAAATATTTCTTATGAACCCATTGCATATATTTTCTATGACATATGATGTGGAGGAATGAAGAAAATACTACTCAGCCACTCTGAGAAACGGTGATATCTTATGAATTAATAACCTAGTCATATCTCTTCAACTAATGAGAATTCAGGTGAAAAGAACACTTCAAAACCTTATCCTATCTAATGAACATTAAAAATGCTACTACTGTTTTTAGGTTTTGTACTAAATATGAGGGGAGAGGTGTTTATTTCTAACATTTTAGTTGTTTGCCTGTTTAACTTAACATTTTGCTTACCATATTTAGTCCCAGAAGCAAGCACAGAAGGTTTTCTCCAAATGTCATAATCATGAAGAAAACATACTATGTTTATTTTTATTACATGCAGTATATATAGATACAGATATATACCACAAATTCTTTCTCTGGTGTATGTCTGTTTCCATGTACTTTTATATATTGTGCATCTCTGTATCCAGCTCGGGGGTCCCCAGGACAAGAAGGACATGGAGCTGTTGGAGTGAGTCCAGAGGAGGCCACGGAGATGATCCCAGGGCTGGAGCACCTCTGCTATGGAGACAGGCTGAGAGAGTTGGGGTGGTTCAGCCTGGAGAAGAGAAGGCTCCAGGGAGACCTTAGAGCAGCCTTTCAATACAGAAAGGGGGCTTCCAAGAAAGATGGAGCAAGACTTTTTACCAAGGCCCGTAGTGACAGGACAAAGGGCAACATTTTTAAAGCAAAAAAAGGTAGAATTAGATTGGATATAGGGAAGACGTTTTTTAGGATGAGGATGCTGAGACACTGGGACAGGTCACTGAGAGAAGCTGTGGCTGCCCCTGGCTCCCTGGCAGTGTTCAAGGCCAGGTTGGATGGGGCTTTGGGCAACCTGGGCTAGTGGAGGGTGTCCCTGCCCATGGCAGGGGTGGCACTGGGTGGGCTGGGAGGTCCCTTCCCACCCAAACTATTCTATGATTCTATGATTCATAGGTATATTCTATGTATGTATATACTTATATAAATTTATCTACTGCATACATTACCAAATATTTTAAATAAATAATTGCAATATTTTCAATAAAAAAATAATTCTAGGTTTCATTAGGTATTTCTATCACTCCTCAAAACAGAATCGCATTTTTACTGTCTGCTCAGAGTTACTAGGAAATCTGAGTTTAGTAAATTGAATGTGGGCATACTTTGAAATCTTGTAGTTATAAAAATCAACATTTCTATTCTTTTGTACATTCAGGTAGCAAAAAAAAATAATTAAAAAAATTCCTTATTCTTAAAGAAAACACCACAGTTTAGCAACTACAGAGAAAAAAAGCTATCTGGAAATCTTCTGATAGAATGGATCCAACTCATTATCATAAAAAGATTTGTTAGATCTAATTTATTAAACTGTCTGCTTAGATATTCTCAGAGCACCTGAAATACTGGGACTGTTTAGTGAAGATTAAAGGAGTCAGTTTAATATTTTTCCTCTACTGTAATGTAATCCTTTGAGAAGCGTGGTATTTCTGTTTGATGGCTGCATCAATTCAAGCGTCCCAATTACATCATTGATTGATTTTACTATTTTACACAGGAATAATCAACATCTGAGCTAATCACTACGAGCTTGCTAAACTCGAAGTCAGAATTCACAGTGGATGCTGTCTGTGACAGCCACTGACATACTTCTTACAACCAAAGAGAAAACAGGAGTTTGCCTGATTGTCTGTAGTTTCTGCACATCAAGTTTCATCTGAAGACAGAGGGTACTCCAGCATATCCAGGAACAAGCTACTTGGTATCAAACGCTATGTCAAGCTTTTTGACATCATCTCTACATTGAGTCTGCTGTGGCAGCTGGAGATACTTGAATTAGTTCCAATGTAGGCAGCAGTCTAACGAGGAACTTCATGTAAGTTAATTTACCCTGGTTCCTGAATATTGAGTAGATTTAGTGGCTGAGGCTATTGCCTTTTCATTGATTATTATTTTCTTTTCTCTGACAGTTTTGATCGTCCCTAAGCATGGGCTGAAACAGAAGCCTAGCTCTACACACTATAAACAAACCTCTTGTCATTCAGTAATAAAATAAAACAAAACAACAAAAAAAATCGGTCTTTTTTTCCTATTAAAAATGTAATTGGGTGAAAAACTTGAGCCTGCTGAAGACAGTAACCAAATTCTTCTTGACAGCAGTGAGAGCAAGACTTTACTTACTGTCTTTTGGTTCTTCTTCCTAGCAGCCTAGATCATTACTAGACCTGTTACCAGCCACGTTCACAGAAGATGCTCTCTGGTGACCTGATAGTCTTTGGAACCACATATATCACTGCTGTTTTTCAAATCCGGAACTGAAAGCATTTTCCACTAAATCTCAAAAAACATGGTAATATTAGAAAGTGATACTCTGTATAGTTACAATCTTCTGAGGGAGAAGGACCTTTTAGAAAGTTAAGCATATCCGCTTAGGATATGCACTATGATAGGTATATGTATAGGTACATATATAGGTAACCTTCGTAAAGGTTACCTCTATATTTATAAAGGTAGCCCTTTCTTTTTTGCAGAAATATTGGAAGGGACAAAGTTGTACAGGAAGGCAAAAAGATCCAACAAACTAACTTTCCAGAAATCCCCCACATAAATCACTCTGTAATGAGTTCAAAGGCAACATTCCTCACTTTGACGAAGCTTTAAAATATACCCATACGTTTTCCCATATTCCCCACACACTCAATACTCCAAGGTTCAGAGCTGTGGCAAACAATGACAACAAAAAAATAGCAGAAGACCTTTATATATGGTTTTCTGACACGAAGCAAATGCAATTCAATGCTGACAAATGCATGCTGTAGGAGTTTGGTTGCCAATAGAATAACAAATAGAAAATGAATTAAGTGTACCAGACTGAGAAGACTGAAAGTCATCTTAGCATGTATAGACATGCTGGCTTTACAAACCCTTTGCCCTCTCCTTTCCATGTCTAGTGTCAATCTTTTTTATTATTATTTGGCTTTGTCCTCTTAAAAATCCTTTGACTTTATTTGTTTGTTTGTTTCTTTCTTCAATGTGCCCTTTCCTTTTCATCAAATAGGTGCCCACAGGTTACATAATATATAGTCTGTCTCAGAGGCTGGTATAACCTGCCATAGTATGTTTGATAACCCACACATCACTGAAATTGAATATATTTTTAATGCAGTTTCACTCTAAAGGCAGGATTTAAAGATGGCCTTACAATATTGTGTGCTTCTATTTTTCACAGTGATGCAATACACAGTGTGGTCAAATTACAAATAACAATATATATGAATTTATTTCAAACTGATCCTGTGTTCTCAAAGCCAACCTGTTTTTCTTCCTTCTCACATATTATGACAAGCATTACGTTTCCTTAAGCCACATCATCCCCTGTGTGGCACTTCTTCTTTTGCAATCTTTATTCAGACATGATTCAACATTGTACCTACTGAATCAGGGCTATAAAAAGTTTTATACATAATTCTGCTAATAATTCTTTTTAAATAAATGTAAAATGATTAATCATTATAAAAAATAAAAAGGAATTTGAAAAGATGCGCATCCCTCTGATGACTATACTATACTATGATCTAGTGAATGCAGAGTTGCATAAAATTGTGTTTCAAACAATGTTATCCCTTTATGAAATGTTTGCCTTAACAGAGATATTGCAACCAAATATATCACCTTATTGGATATCCAGGTTTTGACAGTGAATGAGTGAATCATGAGAAAGTTTTGGCTGATATGTCTTTTTAAGAGGTAAGGTTTGCCTTTCTAATATGTAGTTTATTTGAAAATAATATGCATGCCTGCCAATAATAATTCCTTAATTAATCTGCAAATATTCCTTCCTTAATTAAGATTATTTATCAAACTCTGTTTTGTAAAGGTAAACTATCATCTTGTATAGTGCTGCTTTTTCTTTTTTTTTTCCTCCCTCAGCATATTTCTTTTTGTTTGGGTTTGGTTTTTTTTGTTTGTTTGTTTGTTTTTCCTTTTCCTGAGAAGAATTCCATCCATTAGACTGTGTTTTAAAAATAGGAAAAAAATGCAGGTAGGAGGTTTATTGTCACAGTATATACGTTAGGTGTTTTAATACAGATCCAGAGTGGGTTTTGGATAAAAACAAGAAAGTGGAGTTTTTTCTTTAATTCTGTGCATTAGTCTCCAAGTGTGAAATTGTAACTTTGATAGCATTTTTGAACCATCATAATGATATTCCATTTGATAATAATGAACTCTGTCAGATTTAATGGAAATATAATTACTACTTAGATGATACTAATAGCACATCACATTTGTAAATAGGGAGAATGTTTTGGAGACAACAAGCCATTTCAGCAGGAAAGTGGTAAGTTTAGCAGAGAAGTTCAAGATACCAAAACCTGATAGGTCATTACATTGTTTAACTGGAAGCCTGATTAATTTATTAATTTATTTTGAAATTATATTAAAGCAGAGAGATTTTTGCGGGCTTTTGTAATGCTTTTACTTTAGTTTCCTGTCAAGTTAATGTATAATTACAAAATTAAGATTTTCTTTGAGATAAAATGTGCCAAAAGACTCCGATGCTTCTTTAATTTCTGGCTGTACTTCTTAGAACTAAACTATTGCAATATCCAGTTGGTATATATAGAAAATACACCACCAAAAACTGCATTGCATTTGTGTAAACCAATCTAGGAATAGTTTGTTTTAGGCTTTAAAAGCTGAGTTTTCTACAGGAATAGCAAATGCTTTTGGGGAAAACTTTGTAACAAAGCTAACTTTTGCAGAAATCAAGCCAAACAGTGATAAAGTTAAATCTTCTGTTATATCACATCTTGACTTGTTAAAGTGGCATGTAGACATGAAAAAATATATTTTTCTTATAGTATGTTTATTGTGACATACATAACTTTCCGGTCATGAGAAAAATAATTATAAATTTTGTTTTTGCTAAAGAGGAATAACATGGAAAATAATAAATCTTTCTCAAACTGATCCCAAGATATGATGGAAAAAACATTGGAAATAAGATGCAAATGTAAAGTTATTTTCTTAAAAAAACCCACTAACAACAAAAAAACCCCAACAAACCAAAAAATCTCCCAAAACTAATTAAGTGTATAGATAGACAAATGGGTATATGAATTCTGGGAGGCTAGTATTGCATATACCTACAGTGACTGACTGCACCTTAATTTCTGCTTATATGTTTTCATTTTTACATGGAAAAATAGAATTTTATGTACAAAGAATTTTAGTCTCAAAATCCCAATACTCAGTGTATTTAATATTTGAAACTAATGTACTTCAATAATAATTAAATAATATTTAGCCCATAAACCTAAACCCAGAACATTATTAGTGATATCCAGAGAAGGGTAAACAATAACTGAAAATACCACACTGTAAAACATCACATATGTCTTGAAAAAATAGCTATTTTGACAGTCTAGTATTATAAAAGAGAAAAAGTAGTCAAGAGTTTTAGCAATTAAAAAAAAAAAAAAAAAGTTGTTCCTTGAAACTGAGGGCATTTATTAAATTGTTGCTTTCTCGTTACCTACAACTACATGTAGCATTTTGATTGCCCCATAAAATAAAAGCTTCAAAGCTCTTATTTTGAAGGTTTTTTTTTCCATGATACTGGATGAAAATCACATTTGTACCTGACATTTTCCATGGAATTGGTATTTCAGATTCTGTGGAGCTTTTAACATTACAGTCATCAAATTTAATGTCATTTGTGACAGTCGCGTAAGAGTGACACTAAGTAAACACTGCAGAGTGAAGAATGGCATACTTTGTTAAGAAAAGTGTTCTGTTAGTCTGGAGAGGCGGAAAACTTTCACTTCTATGAATGAGTTCCTTGCTTACTTTTTCCAGTAGTTAATCTCTTGCGAAAAGACTTGATAGATCTCATTTCAATACCTATCCAATGAATTTTTTTATCTTTTTCTTCAAAATTTCAAATAATCTTATTTTCAGAAATGGGTTGTATATTCATATTTGATTGTTCCTATTTATAGAACATGAAATAGCTACTTTACAACTATCTCTAAACTAAATGACATAGATTTGGTTTGTTAAAACTTACGGCATGCTCTTCGGGAATTTGACATATCTGGTTCTCCAGGCCTTGGAATGGCTCTCATGAGCCACTTTTTCAACATCATTTCTGAAGGGCGGGTTATCTAAAATGGAGATATTACTCCAGTAACAATCTGACTGGTTTATCAAGGGAATACCACTTCCCTGTTGCTACTCAGTATCACTTGTACTCATAGTTATCAATATTTACATTAGTTCTTTGATTTTCTTCTGTGATTGTGCAAAGCTTGTATACAGAAGCCAGTAATTGGACCAACTGGTTTTGATAAAGCCTCTCCAAACTGAATGATTATAAGATTTTACCTTCTTCTTAGACACAAAAAAAGTACTTAATCTCTTTGGCATAGATAGAAGGACTCAACCGAGGTGACCCTTGATGAAGTGCTACCGGGAATGGATCCCACTGTCTACACTGTAGACACTACCCCTGCCACTAGTAATTCCCAAATGATGATTTACCATCTTCAACTATTTTCTGAGCTGTACCTCTTAACTTCTTTTTACACTTTTCTGTGGGCATCAAACCGATTTTGATATTTAAACAAAGTAAACAAACCAATTTAAAATCTAAAGCACAAAGCTTATGTATTCATGCATTAGCACATGTTAAAGTATGATTATATATATATACTGGGTAAGAGCTGTGTTATTCAAAACCGTGTGATTGACATTCATGATGAAACTACACATTAATTTTTTATACAGTGCATTCCATATTATTTTTTTTTCTGCGATTAGCATCAAAGTAACTGACTTAAAATTGACAGATATATTGTTTCTCTCCCACCCTTTTGAAACACTATGCGAAATTAGCTTCCTACCCCTTCAGTTTCCTCAGTTTTCTAAGACTTCATAGTAATATTCGTGAATGACAGAAATTTCTTCTCGTCTGAGTTTCTAATAACCTTGGATGCAAGTCAACCACAGATTTTGAAACATACACTTATCTCCTGTTTGGGTCTTGAGCACTGCACTTCAACCCCACCCTGGAAAGTGGGATCTTGACATGGTTACAATATTAAGGACTGATACTAACTTTTTTTTTTTTTTTTTTTTGGTAAAGTAGTGCAATAATATTGGCTTTCTTACTATACATACCTACAAGTAGGGTTGAATCAAATCTTTAGAGCTGTACAGCCTTCAACTTTCTGCAAGTTAATCAATAACGACGCCAGATAGAAATCTGGACTACTTCTACTATTATATCAACAAGCATATGCTGTTTATTAAGTCTAACTGTAAGCTGATTTTAAAAGAAAATGGG
>VXBL01001375.1:95467-113717 GCA_013400195.1 Aramus guarauna
CCACACAAACCAAAACAAAAAGAAACACAAAAAAACCAAAGTCCACAACAGTCGTTTACTTCTGTTTTTCCCATTTTTGTTCCTATTCATTTTCAACCTAGATTGCCTGTATTGAATTCAGAAGGGCAAATCTTCAGATGCTGTTGCAAGCAAAGTATAGAGCAATATTCAGTGAGATAAGTAGCTCTTCTGAGGAGTTGTCACAAAAAAAACCTCTTCATTCCCTTGTTGCAAGAGGAATTGAGTCCAGGTCTCCATTCCAGCCTGATTTTACCTTTCCTTGTCCTCTCTTTCCCTACAGATACACTAAGTGCACTGATAAGGTCCGGTCCGACAAATAAGATTAAAGCAAAATGTCCAGAAAACTCAATTCTGTGTCTTTCTGAGATACACGATGAATACTGTTGGGCTCTCTCCATTGTGAACCATAATATATACAGGAACCAGGCAGAAAGAGGAAAAATTATCAATTCAAGGAAAATAGGGGGAAAAATATCAAGTTTAATCTAACTCAAATATTTAGAAGCTTGGAACTCAAACAGGTAAGTATCTGGCATATGCTTTTATATTACATTGATCATTAAGGGAACTGGTCTGTGTGAATTTGTTGTTTTGAAAAACTCTTTCCTAGATATGTTGGAAATTGATTTCAACTTACAAACCAGATTTACAGAAGAGAACCTGATCTTACTTGCAGTGATGGTTAAAGCTTTGAACAAGTTATTATGTTGTCCGCCTGTGGACCTGCAGAAAATTTGTACTAAATCATCAGGTTACTGAAGAACTCTTGAGTTCTAGAAGACAAAAAAACCCAAACCAAAACAAAAAAACAACCCAAATCAAACCAAACCACCAAACCATCACACATAAAAAGCCCCCCACAGGATAACACTGTTAACTATCATTAAAATACTAAGGATTATGCGTGCTCTGCTATTTGGGATGAATCTATGTATCTTTTGAATTTTAAATCATTCTCCATCATAGTCAATGTAGTGTTTTCTATTGAATTCAAATAACTTTGGTATCCTGCCAAAAATCTATGTGAAATTGAAATTAAAGGCTTGAGCTGAAAGAGTATCCATTTTTAATAAATAATATTAACATATATATTTCAGAACTTAAAGTTCCTCATGTGCCACTGGGTTACCCTTAATTTTAATAGCTCTTTTCTTATAGTAAGAACTTCAGGTGATGCTATGGTGCTTGCAAATGTTACCTAGTGAAAATCAATTTGACACAGCAATACATGGCAATAAGATGCTTTGAACTTCAGTTGAATTAGTTCATTCAGAGACCTTTGAAAGGTTAGGTTATATTAGGAGTTTGGAGTGGAATGACAATGCAGGAGTAAAAACACTGGTTCTGAAAAAGTAAAAAAGACAGGCTCTCTGAAAATACTGGTTAGCCGAATTCTATGAGAGGCCATGCAGCTATGGAAAATTACACTCACCTGCAGCTTGGTGCAGTCTTTATGATTCCCTATATTGCAATGAAAAAACATGACATTTGATAGCTGCCAAATTGGAACACTAACTACAAAAGTCATTTTTAGGGGTGTATATTGTGGTGGTGAGTTGCAGTAACTAAATTGGCTTTATATCAGAAGAGAACAGCATAAAGGACTTCCGACAGCAAAGTACATGTTAACCCAACTGGAAAGTAAAAGAATCTCAGAAAGTTTTGGGGTGGTGGTGCTGGTTTGGTTGGTTGGGTTTTGTTTGTTTGTTTGTTTGTTTGTTTGTTTGTTTGTTTGTTTTAATAACATATTTTTGATGTGGTGCTTAATTTCATAGACATATGAAGTCTTTTAAATGGTGAGTTTACTTAATACTGAAAAGTATTCATCTATGTCACAGAATCCTCGAAGAGTTGAGTTTGAAAGGCACCTCTGGATATCACCTAGACCAACCCTTCCACTGAATGCAGACTCCACAACCTCTCCGGACAACTTGTTTCCATGTTCAAGCACCCTCACAGATTAAAAAAACCCAATCTAAACCAAAATTTTTTCTTATATTTAAATGGAATTTCCTGTATTTCAGCTTCTGCGGATTGCCTCTTATCTTGACACTGGGAACCACCGCGAAGAGTTCAGCTACTTCTGTACTGCCACCCTCCCATCAGGTATTTCCACACACGGATCCCCCTGAGCATTCTCTTCTCCAGGCTGAACAGTCCAAGCTTTCCCAGTCTCTCCTTGTAAGACAGATGCTTCAAGCCCTTAAACATCTTTGAGGACCTTTGCAGGACTCTATCCAGTATGTCATACTGAGGAGCCCAGATCCGGACACTATGTGACCTCACCAGTGCTGAGCAGAGAGGAAGGATCACTTCCCTCAACCTGCTGGAAAAACTCTGCCTAATGCTGCCCCAGAGGCTGTTGGCCTTCCTTGCTGTGAGGTCACATTGCTGGCTCACAGTCAGCTCGATGTCAGTGAGGACCCCCAGGTCTTCTTCTGCCAAGCTGACTTCCAGATGGTCACCCTCCAGCCTGTTGGTGCCTGGGGTTATTCCTCCCCAGGTGGAGGCTTTTGCATTTCCCTCTTTTGAACTGTATAAGATGGTTATTGGCCCATTTCTCTCTCCTGATATGATCCCTCAGAAAGGCAGCACACCCATCTGGTATATCAGCCACTTGTTCCAGTTTTGTATCATCTGGGAACTTGCTGTGAACTTTTCCGCCATGTAGGTCATACATGAAGGTATTGAAAAGTACTGGTCCCTGAAGTACTCCACCAGTGACTGGCTTCCAGTTGGACTTGATGTCCTTCAGAATCCTTTGAGACTGGCGATTTGGGCAATTTACAGTCCATACCACTATCCAGTTACCCAGGCTGTACTTCATCAATCTGTCAGTCAGGGTGTTACAAGAGACAGTGCCCAAAGCCTCCCTAAAGTTGAGATAAGCAGCATCTGCTGTTCTGACCTCATCCACCAAGCAAGTCATCTCATTGTAGCAGGCTTCCTCCAGCCCTTAGAAACCTCCCCTGAACATGGCTTTTCAAAGATAACTAAGAGTGGCTTTGCAATGACATCAACCAGCTCCCTCAGCACTCCTGGGTGTATTCCATCAGATCTCACAGATTTTGCATAAATGTTTAAAGATTCCCTAACCTGATCTTACTCCACCAAGAGTAAGTCTTCCTTAGTCCAGACATTCCCTCTTGTCTCAGGGGTCTGGGATTCCTGAAGGCAGGTTTTACCAGAAAAGACCAAAGAAGAAACCATTGAGTACCCCTGTCCTTTTGATATCCTTTAGCACCGGGTCCCTACCCTCATTCGGGAGCGAACCAACATCTTCCCTAGTTTTTCTCTTGTTGCTGATGTACCTGTGGAAGCTTTTCTTGTTGCCTTTCACGTCCCTCACCAGATTCAAGTCTGGGTAGGTTTTGGTTTTCCTAACCCCATCCCTGATTCAGATAGCATCTCCATAATCCTTCGATGTCACCTGACGCTGCTTCCATCTTTTATACAATTCCTTTTCATATTTTAGTTTTATCAGGAGCTTCTTTTCATCCATGCAGGTCTCCTGCCATCTTTGCTTGATTTCCTGATTGTTGAGGTGGGCCATTCTTGAGCATGAAGGAGGAGATCCTCAAAAACCAATGACCTCAACTGGAGCCCTCTTCTCTCCAGAACTGTCTCCTATGGGATTCTTCCAACCAGATCTCTGAACAGGCATAAGCCTGCTTTTCTGAAGCCCAGGGTTGTGATTTGGCTTTTTGCCTTGTTCTGTCCTGTCAGGATGTTGAACTTCACTGTCTCATGATGACTGCAGCTAAGGCTTCCTCTGACCATCACATCTACAAACAGTCCTTCCTTATTCAAATTTATGAGGTCCTGTAGAATAACTCATTGGTTTCTTGGTCACCTGTGTTACGAAGTTATAATTAATGTACTCCAGTAGTCTCCTGGATTGCTGTTGCCCTGCTGTCCCTCCAGCAGACATCAGCACAACCTGAGTCCCTCAAGAGGACCAGGGCCTGCAAACATGATGTTTCTTCCAGTTGTCTAAAGAAAGCTTCAGGAAGAGTGAGAGCTTTCCCCATAATGCTGTCTGATGTGCACTTCCTTAATTATGTGCATACACTTAGGGTAACCCCACTTCAGTCCGGTTTTGCTGATTACTAGGTCCTTCACGTTCACATCACACTCTTTGCTTGCGTACATGGTCCACCACTTCCTCCCTCGAAAGCTGCTGATTGTCTCTTTCCCTCATTGTTCCTACTTTGAAGCTCTCCTTTACAGCTTGGACAGTGTGTTGGCAGAGATGGTTTTGCTCCACTTAGCAAGGTGGATCGAGCGTCATCGAATCATTCCTAGATTTTCAAAGGGTATCATAGTTACATTATGGACATCATTCATCAATACAATATTTAACTTTCTTAAAAAATAAGCTGAAGAATAACAGACCCAGTAGTATGAGCTAAGAATAACTCATAAATCAAATAACCTTATCTGTTATTTTAGCAGCAGTTACAGACCCAGTAAATTTCTGAAAGAAGAACTCTAATTGGAAACTACATGACTATTTACTAGTAAAAACAATAATGAAAACAAATGCAAGGAAACAGTGTGTGAAATTGCTTCTAGTATTTCATCATTCAAATATATAATTTGAAATGATGAAGCTCCAAACAGAAGGAAGAGTTGCGTGCTAAAGGGAGGAGAGAAGAGATGTGGGAATGAATAATAGATATAGGGTTTATATATAGATATATGCGTGTGTGTATAAGTATTGAAGCTGCAATTAGACTTACCCTGCTGAAGATACCATGAATTACAGTTTCAGGCAAGATGTTAATCTAAACTTGGGTATGGATGGTAGCTGTGGACACGATTGTCCACAATTGTGGACAAAAGAGAGAAGATGATGGAGTTTGGATAAGCTGTGACCCCAGAATCCCACCTGCAAATAGAGCAAATCCAAACCTTAAAGCTTGAAGCTGAAGGTTATGACATGATATAATGTCAAATTCAGTAAGGTTATGACCTTCAAATGTGCTGACAATGAGCAGCTCCCATGGAAAGAAATGGGAAGACAAAGTCATTTTCTCTTCTTCTGGTGTGCTGGTTTTGGCTGGGATAGAGTTAATTTTCTTCATAATAGCTAGTATGAGGGTATGTTTTGGAGTTGTGCTGAAAGCAGTGTTGATAATTTAGAGATGTTTCCATCACTGCCGAGCAGTGCTTACATGGAGCCAAGGGCTGTTCTGCTCCTCACACCACCCCACCAGCGGGATGGCTGGGGGTGCACAAGGATTTAGGAGGGGACACAGCTGACCCCAATGACCAAAGGGATATCCCATACCAGATGACATCATGCTCAGCATATAAAGCTGGGAGAAGAAGAAGGAAGAGAGGGATGTTCGGAGGGATGTCGTTTGTCTTCGCAAGTCACCATCACACGTGATGGAGCCCTGCTTTCCTGGGGATGGCTGAACACCTGCCTGCCATGGGAAGTGGGGAATGAATTCCTTGTCTTGCTTTGCTTGTGTCCGCGGCTTTTCCTTTACCTGTTAAACTGTCTTTGTCTCAACCTACAAGTTTTCTTACTCTCATTCCTCCAATTCTCTCCCCCATCCCACCAGCGGGGAGCGAGCAAGCGGCTGCGTGGGGCTTGGTTACCGGCTGGGGTAAAGCCCTGACAAATGGTCAGAATAATTACTCATTAGTAGTGTAAGACAATTTCCAAATACTGAGTTTGGCTACAGAATAATGTCATGGTGTGAAACAAAATAGACCATTCTCTCTTTATTTATTTTAACTGTAACATTACATGGATCAAAATATCTTCTAAAAATAGCTGGTAGCTCGATCAGATGAAATTGTTTGTTTCTTTGTTTGTTGTAAACTACAGAATTACACTGATCCTATTAATTGTTGACACCATTTTCCATATCAGACTTTTTTCAACATATATACATAGTTTTATTTCTACATCTGAAAAAGTGTGATGCTCAGAATAAATACAAAAAAGAAAGGACAAAGAATCCTTCTTTATAATAATAGGTAGCTAACTGCATAGAGTTTGTACTTAGTCATTAAACAGGTAAGTTGTCAAAGGCTCTTTCAGAATTAAAGTAAAAGGAAAAAAAAAAAGTGTCAGGAAGATTTCATTGAGTAAAAAGGAAAAATTAACAACAAAATCCTAGAGGCTATCTGTGAGCATCTCCTTTGCTTTCATTCTTCTTTATTCAGTCTAGATCTGTGCCAAAAATTTCTGGGGGGGGGGGAATAGAGTCATTCAAAATGGATTTATTCTCCATATTTTTTTCAGAACAGAAAATACATCTGTAATTTTCATGCTGGAATTGAAACAATAAATTCTATTTTTTCAATCTATTTCTTTTTTTAAAAAGCATATTACCAAAAAAAAGGCAATACAAATTACTTATCATTATATCATGAATTTATCTTTTGAACATAAAGGTCTTATCATTAATAATGCTGAAGTTACTTGTGAAACACTGAGAAAAGCCATTTTTCAAATGTACACAGTTTTCCCATTTCCACTGTGTGTATTATTTCATTTCTGGGCTTTTAGAATTGCTGTACTAAAAGTTTCAAGCAATGAAATGTGTCATTCACATTCACTGTGTAACAAATTGGAATTATTCATATAATCAGATAAAACCTAGAGAAAGTAGTTTCCTTTATTTTAGATAAATAAAATCATAAGGAAACCATAAATAAGTTACTTCTAAAATTATTTTATCAGATTAATGCTATTCAGTCAGTACTAATGTCTAGTGTGTTAATCATTTATCATCTGATAATAGCAGCAGTTTCTTAAAATGCCCAATGACTAAATTATCATATCACTATACATATTTACAAGTGGAATGCTAGTAATTTTAGCAAGCCATAAATATAGACTGCTAGAAAACAAAATTCATCATTATATTGCCATGATTATCTGTTAAAATTTGTATTATGCATAGTTATAAATATACACAACTGTGTTCTCGTTTTCATTTAAGCAAATAGAAGACTTTCACTATCAGGGAAAGGTATCGTGACCCAATAATGGAAACATTACAATGTTTATTGAGAGATGGCAATCAGGTGTTGTGCAAAAACAAACTCTTTTCTTGAATATGCATGAAAGTCATCTGAATATGGCACAAGTATCAGAAATTAACTCTTGAATGGGAAAGGATTAATCATCAGAACACTAGTTCTGTCAGCCACAGAGATGTTCAGATAGTAAGAAATTCTGTGAGAGTTTATTTTTAAGTGAAATAATTTGTTTTGCTTTTGTGCATGTTAACAAAGGTATGTGCAAGTTCAAGACATCCCAAACCCATCCTACATCTGAGTAAGCACAGTCCTGTGGGAACGAATGGATCTGGCAATAGTTTTGCCCACCTGCTGTAAGTGCAGTTCTCCTGAAAACAACTCAGTGAAAATTCCACCCATTATTCCAATGGCTTCGATCATTCCTTCATGAAGAAACTTCAGAAAGACAACCTAATTAAGTTTAATTAAGGGAAAAGAAGCCTTGGGCTTATCTGGTTCTTGGCTAAATGTTGTCTTGAGACCTGACAATGTTGCCATGCCTTGATGCTGTTTTCTGATAGGCTATCGTATCTCCAACTGTTTTGAGATAACTCCCTAACATCAAAGTCGTCTTTCCCTTTGGGGGGTTGCAATCTTTAAAATTGGAGGCACTTTCAGAGTAATCAGTATCCCAATACAAAGTCTGCAGAGTATCCAAAGGCTATGTTCTTCCAATTGACTGCATGACCCAGTTTGTAAATCAGTAACTCAGGAATCTGTTGGAAGCCTTTCCCCACGCCTAGCACCAACCAAGTAACAGGAGACAGCACACTCAGTTCACAGAGGCACAACTGAGCCAGACGTTGCAGTGGTTTACCAGTCCATAAATTATTCCAAATAGCAACGAAATCTGTAGGTCAATAGAATTGATTTTGTAAATTAATTTAGGTGGGGAAATTCAGAACAAGAAATTTTATATATACATACACACACACATATATATGTATATACTAGAAACACTCCTCTCAGGAGCTGTTCAAAGGAAAGCATTGTTTTTCCTATGGAAAACTGTTAAAGGCAATCTGAGACACTGCAAGATTACAAAAATTGAAAATCAACTGAATGCTTGTGGAAGGAGCTAAAGGAGGCATTGATGAGCCAGTCTGGAGCAAACACTGAGTTGGACAGACCTGAGTATAAAAATCTTTGCTCTGAGAGAGGCATATGACATTGGGAAAGGCAACAGAATGCAGAGCACTGCTAAAACAGCATTAGCATAAAAAGATTATTGGGTAGGTAATTTCCTCCAGCCAGCAGTCCGTTTCCATTTTGGAACAGTCAGTTAGAATAGTTTGGGTCCTTAGATACAGCCCAGATAAATGCAGCTAGTCTATCAGAAGAATTCCAGTTTGATAATAAAATAAAATAAAATAAAATAAAATAAAATAAAATAAAATAAAATAAAATAAAATAAAATAAAATAAAATAATAAAATAATAATAAAGGCACAACAGATGAGAAAGAACAAAAAGATGTACTGAAATTACAAGGCAGTATCAGAAATGAAAGTCACAATGAACTGCTGAGTGAGCTTAAAGTGACTTAGACCAACATTTTAGGATTGTCTCATTGTGACACGTTCCCACCTACAGCAGTCATACAGTATCTGAGCACCCACAGCTGCAGTGGGCTTCGAGATTGCTCTTTACACCTCAAGCTGGACAGTGGAGTCCTGCCAATTTTCATCTTCGGGAAGGAGGGCAGTACTTTTCTATTCTAGTCTATGATTCTATGATTCTACTTAAGCTTTCCTTGAAAGTATTGACTCACTCCATAAACAAAGAAGCAGAACTAGCTCATGAATAATGCAGGACTCTGATGAAAGCCTCTGCCTAAACCTCCTAACTATGGTAGTATATGGACAAAAGGGCAGTGGTAATAAGAGAAGACCCAATTGTTCATTTGATAATACTGTACTTGCTAAAACATTTGTGAGAAGGTAAGAAAAGACGTGGTTTGCAGTAAAGTTCGCAAAAGAACACAAGGACAGCCATAGAAACAGTCTGATGAAAGTTTCTAAACAGTGGCTAGGGAAAGCATATAGTGCAACTTCATCAGCTACTCTCCCAACCTACAGTGCTCTGCAGTGATTTCCCAAACAACTGGAAGAGATTTCTTTCAGTTCTCTTCAAAAGGTTTATTTTTCATTTTCTTCTGTAGATTTCCCTGTATAAAGTCTTAACATCTACAAAATTCTAGGACAAGGAATTATACAGGTTAATCATGGTGCTGAACCTTCTCTTTTTGTATATTTATATATCTTCTAGCACCATTTCCTGTTCCTCAATTTTTGTTTTAGCAGAGACAGTGAAGAATTGCTTTCTGTTTGCCCTTTCTCTGCCACTTGTTAGCCAGTAGACCTTCGGTATGTCTTCAGTAACCTTTTTCCTTGATGAGGAGTTCTGATCTACTCAGTGGTTCTTCTTAGGGAGGTCATCCCATGCCTGTCATCCTTATCTTATTTTTTCTCCGTTTTATTGTATTTGAAAGAAGAGAATGAGAACTGCAGACAAGATGCAAGACTTGAGTATATAATTTTCACTATTTCCTATATGATGTTGATGATTTTGTTCTATATGTCAATAGGATGTTAAATAAAAAAAATTGCGCTAAGTAGGAAATGGTTGATTGCTTGCTTGCTTGGTGGACACCAGCTCCAGTGGTAGTAAAAAAAGTTTTTCAGACATGTATAGGGAAATCACATAAACATTCTTGAGGAAAACTGCTGGAAAAGTTATTACCAAAGGCAGATATCTGCAGTAGGTAACTGTTATGGAGATCTATATAAGCTGACACATACCTCTACGCTGGAGGAATCAACAGCTGACGAGAACTTCTCAAAACCTCAACACAGATTTCTTCCTGCCTAGTATGTAAATTGGATTAAGGGGTTTATTTGATGTCTGAGCACAAGGTCTCAAAGTTCTCTTTTTTAATTGACGTATTCGAAGGAGAGCAATGCAAACCCTGCATTACCTGCATGAACTGTTTTGAGAGTTGGTAGAATGAGGATATTGTACACCAAAAGGCGTTGCAGGTCTTCTCTGCCTTCCTGGACATCTAACTGTCTGTGCTCATGCTCAGCTGTGTAACCATGGATCAGGTCTCTACAAGAGTGACCTGGAGAGGCCCCACTCCCCGACAGTGACGCAGGGTCTACCTGTGACATGGCCTTCTGAGACAGCACTCATCAGTAAATGTGACAGCAGAAAGCAGGAGGGGTGGGGATCAGTAAATCTGAAAAGTCTAACGGGAACTGTTAATTACTTTTAGAAAATGTCTCTTTTTACATACTTAAGTGTTTTCTGCCATAGCCCTGAATATGTCAGTCCCACATTTTTCTCCAAATGTGTATGAAATAAAATGTATTTTTCCTGGGTCACCCCTCATGCATCTTAAAAATACTAATAAACAGATATTACTTTTCTCAACCTAATATATGATGTCGAATGAAGAAGCAGTGTTTTTAAGATTAAATTTTGAAGAAATCCAAGAAAATTAGGATAGTTAAGGATGAATAACAGGTGACAAAATCTTATAAGAAAAACCTGTTCAACATGTCTTCGTATCCTGCTGATCTTATTCATTCAGACTAAAAAAACATGGTGATGCATGAAAGATATCAAGGAGGAAATTAATTCAGGTGTAAATTTTCAATAGCATCCTTGTGTTTACAAGATGTGTTTTTTCCAAAAGTGACGTATAAATTTAAGTCTTGTTAATATTTAAATTGAAGTTATGTTCCAGGATGATTATTCCCCCAATAATATTCTGATCCTCTTGTATTGGAATAATGGTGATATACGACAGTATGCATACTGAATGAGTTTCATCTCTTCTTAACCATACTGACTGAATATATTTCCATCTCAATTTTCTTATAGAACAACCAACTAATGATTTGATAAAGCCTGAGTGCTGTCTATTTTCTGCCTGAAAGGAACACCTGTTGGACTTCCATAGGGTTCGCAAGAGATGGAGACAAGAATAAGTAATCATTCCAAAACTTAGTTTAGAAGACACCTTTTTTTTTTTCACCTCATGGATGTCTAGTTTAATTAAAGCAATATCAGATTTTGGGCCAATATGTAACAGCTTTGTGTTCTGGTGCTTGGTGTCCATTTCTTGCACTGGTAGTGACATTGCTATGGCTAATTAAAAAGCACTAAACCAAGATGTTGATGGATGAATTAAATTCAAGGTTCCCTTGGATTTCCATGATGAATTTCCATCTTCAATGAGTTCCAGAAATTATTTATTTCTTAAATAAGTTAACCAACCAAAATCAGCATCAGAAAATCTAAGCGTCACTCATTAAATTCAGTGTGTTATGTGAGGACAACCTAGGGTTCTTCTACATTAATTAGTTTACATGAAGTTTATGCTGCTTCAGTGCTGATTCAAGAAATGAAAATATGTCAGATCAGTATTGTGGGGTTACTATCAATAAATAATACAGCTCATTGCCAATCTTTTTCTTGAACATGTGCAAGTTTACTGAAAGATTGAGAAGTCTTCATGAACATGACTGGTGTTGCACAACATTGTGGGGTTACTATCAATAAATAATTTGTTTTCTTTTGATGGTGGAAGTCAGAGATATCCAAGTTTCTGCATGTCTTGAGGCTGTTTTGCCTTAAAGAGAGACAGTGGCTGCTATATTTACCATGGCACCTCTGTCATTCAGTTTAGCATATCTATAGCTGCTAAAGTACTGATTTTCAAATGCAGTTGCATTCACTGGCTGAAAATACGTAAGGGGCATAAATATTATTCTTATATATTTATTAGATTTCCTACAAAATAAACATCCCATTTTTAACTCCTGTATGTTTGAAAAACATCTTCAGATTGACCACCGTAATTTTTCAAAGGATGATGGTGCATGCAGTGATTTACTGATATACAGTTATTGCACTTAAATTCTCTTCAGTTTTGATAAAGCCAAATTTCAGGTGTTGTGCTTCCCATTCTATAGAAGAAGGACTTTAATTAATGCCATAGCTATGTCTGTCTTCTCATATGTTTTTTAAAAAAATTATTTCTATAAGCCACAATATAAAAAGGTGTGGGAAATCCAAATACTAATTTTGTCTCATTTTTAATAAATTACCTTCAGTAATATGTTACCTTCATTATAATGTTCATATGGTATTCTCAAGATTAACCTAAATATAGGTAAGTCATATTCACTTTTATTTTAATAATACTTCTATTGAATGTGTCTGATTCTGGGTTCCTAAGGATGTTATATTCAGTATGGAATATAATGCCAATAAAATTAATCTTCTGTGTAATGTTAAGAACAACATGTCTCTACTGTTTAACAGTGCACCCATGGAGTTGCTTCTGGCGTTGCTGAATAGCAAAGTACTAATATTGTCTCTAAGTTCTTCTAAAGAAAAAGACTGTATTCATTTACAGACGCACTAGTGCTCCATCTCCTGTGGAATGAAAAAAGATGAGAGAAAAATTCTTATTTTAGTATGATACAAGTGTTTCTGAAAATAAAAAGAGCACAGGCTTAATTTAAACTTTATGTCATTGTCAAATACATTATTAAGTGGAATCATTTTCTTAACAAATATAGCTTGTGTATTGACTCATTGGAGCAATGTTCTAGACAATATTACACATGACATTTAAAACATTTAAAGATTGATTGTTTCAGTCACGCAGTATCTGTTAAGAATATCATATACATCGATATCCCATCTCAGGAAAGAAATCAAACACTTTCTTTAATCTAATTATGTACAAAGTGGATATATAATTCATATGTAATTCAAGAGAATTCAAAAGATGCCGAAGTTAAGCACATGCTTAAGCTATGAGTAGATATGATATATGATAGATACCTTTTCTATATAAGCACGCTTTATTGAATCAAAGACTGAAGTAACATGGATGTAAAATCTGTTGTTCTTTTTAATGGCAGTAAAAAAGAAACTTTAAAAATCAGATAAACATTAATTAATATTGTTGTCATTGTTAGTTTTGTTTCAGGAGTAGTTACACTCAATAAGCAAGGGTACAGGTTTGAATTAGATATTTCCAATAATATGCAGGATCTCAAGATTTTCTGGGCTTGCCTTAAACTTAATTGATTTTGTTTATTGCAACAAACGTCTAGTGATAGAATGACTATGACTTTATAAGTCTCTAAGCATAAAACTCTCTAAGCATAAAACTCTCTAAGCATAAGCATTGTCAATGTCATCTGGGGAAACGGTCTGAGAAACACAAGGAGTCACTCTGAAGAAGGACAATCCTTGATATCACCTAAGCGGAGGGAAGCCAGCGTACAGCTCTCAAGTTTCAGCTTTGCATTAGTGGGAAAGAAGGAGACTGAGTTAAGAATATCCCAAAGCAATCCCAGTGGACCCAGGACTGAGGAAGAAGGCACTCCCACCGTCATGAACATCAGATTCCTCTTGGCAAAGACGTCAGGATGCTGACAAGTCGTTATGCTTCCCTGCTCCTCTCTTCTTCTGGAAGATGCCTGAAGTTTCAGCCTCAGGACCCAGAAGGACATGGGAGGGATGAGCATCGTCAGAATAAAGGTGTACATGTTGGGAGACTTTAATGTATAGCAACTATAACTGTATAACTGAAGAGGCCTCTCTGTACTGAGCTGGGCTAAGGGTATTTTTAGTATTATACGGCACAAAAAATAACTATTTCTATTTAATTAGCTGGACTAACACTCAATTCTTACCTCCTAATGGAAGTTCCTTTTTGCCCATCACAGGATTGTGACAATGTGCAGCTTGATTAGCAAAGTCATTTGGGCACATACCTATAATTTGGTGGGCAGAGTGATTCTGCAGAGAGCGTAGGCGAGAAGTGGTAGTGGCCTGATTCACACAGCATCAGAAACACCCCCCCGTCCTTTATCGAACTACTTCAAAGTTACTTTCTATTACATACCCAGCAGTGATCAATGCTGACAGTAGGACATGTTTTTAGAAAATTTTAACATAAATAGGCCCAATGGGAATAATGAGTATAATGACTAAGGAGTCTATTGATTCAGTTTATTAGAAAATAAATAGAAAATTGAAAAGCATTCTGAGCAGTAAAGTTTGCCTGTTGGTAAGTGCAACACTGTGTAATGTAAGAGCATTTTGTGATCAATAATGACACTGAGGACCATTATCCATCTTTCTCTCTCCTGAATTTCAAGGCTGCATATCAGCTGACCATTCTTCTACTCCATTGCTCACTTCCTAAACCCATGGGTTTTCACAAAAACTAAAGGAAATTCAGCTAAAATACTTAGCTCTAAGATTAATAATTGGTTTTCCAAGTAATATTTCAAGTGGTTTAGCAATTCCTATCAGCACAAGCAAAAGATTTCTGAAGAAATTAAATAAGCTGTTAAATAAACAGCTTCTTGAAATAACTACCATCATATTCTAGAAAAGAATAGGGAATTCTGGAGAATTCATAGGGAGAAACATTAGAAATTCACACAAATTCACTCATTAAAAATTATCCAAGCTTCTATAAAGAACCTGCTTTCAGTATTTAGATGGCACCAACTACCTTTACTTGCTAAACATCTCAGAATCATTTTGACAGACAGCCAACATACTCCTCAGATACACTCTTGTAGCTCATTTCTCTCAAATGCTGTAGGTGTTGAATTCTACACAGCTGAAGTGTGTACAACAAACAGCTAGGAAAAGTCTGCAAACAATGAATTATAGTATTCCAACCTTGATGTGGTAGGACATAAATCAAGAGCCATAGATCCTGCTGAAACAGCAATGTCCTTAACCTTGCTAAATTCCTGACGTGTAAATATGAAGACTTAACAATGTGGCCCTCAGAACAAGTTTCAGGGTCAAATATAACACCAAAATTATTCAGTCAGGAGGCAATTTTATATTCCCAAGAAATGGTACCATAAATGAGGAACTGCTATTTAGCAGGCAATGGGCCAAATAAAATCAATTTTGTTTTAAGCACCAAATGTTAGCAGACACTCAACATTTAACGTCTAATAAGTATCCTTCCAGACTACAGACAGATTTATCTAAGTCATCATGAACTGTTTGATATACCTATTATATTTGGATGTCATCAGCATAAAGATAGTAATTAAGATCCTGCTTATAGAATAAATGACCCTACCGGGAGCACACACTGTGCATGTTAAATAGGATAATCATGCTTTATAAAGTCTATAGTGGGATTTCCAGACTTTATTAGTAAAGCACCTCAAATCTTGTAAAATAGAGTTTTAAGAAATAAAGAACTGAATAATATTAACCATGATTTCATTTTGTTGCATAAGTAATGTGGAAAAGACTCTTACTATTCAATCTTATCGTGCCTCTAAGAAAACCTGCTGTGTATTATGTCAGGGGTTTGATTCTTTTTTTTTAAATTTATTTTATTATCTGCCAAAATGGGGTAGTTGTGTACACAAGAAATAGTGAAATCCTACTCCCTATTCATGTTGAATTAGTCAAAATTTCTAATGATGACATGGAGAGAAGACTTAGAAAAGGAATATACAGTATTCAGATTTATAAACTGCTTGTTTTGCAGCTCTACGTAGTTATTACCATTTAATTAATTATCCACTATATGAAAGGGGAGATTAAGCAGATAGCTCTCCTCTCAAAAAAAAAAAAAAAGTCTGTTTAAAATCTTAAGTTTATCTTTCACTGACCTGTTGGAAATTTGTTGGTAGACTTTTCTACACACTATTGTCGATTATTTCACATGTACAAACTATTCAGCACTGGTTCATGTATCCCTAGCCTTTAAAATTAGGAAGAAAAAAAAAAAAAAAAAAGTTCAGAGGAATAGATTCATTTATTCTACTCCCTTTTTAGGTTACAGGCAGTTTTTTGGTTTGCTGGAATTTGCATTCTTTTAATTAATTGCACTGGGAGCTGTGAGCAGAGAGGAGGGGATTTGGGAAAAAGCTCATAAACAAGCAAGTAAAGCAAAAAGGCTCAACTTGAAATATGGTATTAAACTTCTGAGTTCTGCTTTCTTTTCTATAAGAAGTATAACTGTGTATTTAATGTATTCATCACTCAGTCTAACCTCTATATAGTGACATGAATAAAAATGTATTTAGCCTGACAGCTTTTTTAGTTTTATATAGAAAAAAATAAAAATATTTTTAAACTTTCATTGCGTCTGAACAGAAATGTTCTTCCTGAATGCTCTTTCCTTCGTAGTGGTGTCTATATATGAATCTGATAGAAAAACAGTATAAAATTGTGGCTTGTTTTGCACAGCATACAGAATTAATCAGATTTCTCACAGGTTTTTTTTATTATTTTTCACTGTTGCGGTGGCTGTTTTTATCAGAAACATGACAGTTCTTTAAAATTATGTTACATATAACAAAACATACCCCAAAAAGAAAAACTAAAAAAAAAAAAAAAAAAAAAAAACCAAAAAAAACCAAAAAAAAAACCCCAAAAAAAAAAAAAAAAAAAAAAAAAAAAAAAAAGACAGAGAGAGAGAGAAAATTGTCAAACAAAGACAGCATGTAAATGGTCTTAGGTCAAAATTAAAAGAACTTCTGAGCTTGAAAGCAGGATGACACCTTTAACTGTCCTAACTTCACAGGAAAATTATCATCAAATACTCTAAAGCCTTGTGTTTCCCCAGAGAATATTAAAGATAAATAGTCTTTCTTTTCTATGTTTTGTTTGCTTTTGTTTGGATTTTTGTTTTCTTTCCTTCCCCTAAGGCTATATTGTGATTCATGCTATCAGCCAGAGTTATTGCCTTGCCAGGTCTCTCAGTATGGATATCAGACAAATTCAGCGTGTTTCAGACCACACACCAAGGCAGTCTGTTTGTTCCTGTCCTTTTCTGATGTCGTACTAAAAGTACACGAACAGAACTGTAGAAAGCTTTTGCAAATTCTTTTCTTCTGATGGTTCATAAAATAATTCTGGTGAGAAGTTTGGAATTTTTCTAAGAGAAGAATTTCACTGCATTTGCGAATCTTAGTCTAGGTCAGTAATGCAATTCTCGACCCTTAACAATGCAAGCAGAACAAGGCAGATGGAGAATGGAGTATATATCTCCTTCATACAGTAAAGATAACTGTTAAGAAAGTCCAGTTTTGACAGCAGCTTTTACTCACACTGACTTTACTAAAATCTTGAGAAAACAACATTCTAGATGCTATGATAAGTTCTTTTTTTCAGAACAACAAAAAAATTACAATCCAGCCTCCTTCATGCAGTTTTCATGAGAAACACTTTGTTGTGACTTACCTATATAAGTTACTTCGTTCCCTTATGCCTTTGCCAAGGAATATTTACAAAATTTGTCATAGTTTGAGAGATGAAAACATTATCATCTTATGCTTTTAATAGCTACATTGCTATTTCACCATGGGAAAAAAATTGGATTATCTATGGAAATTTCTTACTAAATTGAGAGCTACTTTTACTGTCCAGTACTACTCACACAAGATTTGATATTTTGTTTTTAAATACATGATCATACAAGAAATATGCTATCAGAATTTATGCATCATTCTTTTTTTATTTGATTTTCATTTAAGAGAGCATTTAAATGGGAATAAAGTAAGCCGGATTTCTCCCACAACGAAATAATTGTATGGCCAAAATTGCCTTAGTGTGCTATTTCTTTACACTACAAGGAATTTTCATGTTTTACATATGAACGCAGTTTTTTGATTGGCCTCTTCAAACATAAATGCTCCTGGTAATAGCTCAAAATGACCATTAACTCATTAATATTTATATAGTAAAGAGAGAAAGCAATTTTCACCTCAAAATTTATGATTTGTCAATGTTATTGTCAATGTTTCATCAAGTTTATAATACTTTTAAGATAAGATAACAATCTGTGTTCGGTTCTCAGCTATCTTGGCATTGTATCAAGGTGACAGATAAATCAATATAATTGATAATCTGCTTTCTGGTGTAACTAAGGATCAAGTGGACCTGAAGACATCTGAGGAAAACTGATAGCTTTTTTATATTATGAATTGCTTTACCTGTGTCACTACTGCAGAGCAGAACTATGTTCTATGAAAAGTTGTGTGTCATAAAAATTATCATTTTCATTCCAGTTATCAAGTGGTTATAATAATGAGAGCACTACCAAAGCATCATGACAGGAAAAAGAAATTAGACCCTCCCCTTTAATATTTATCCTTCCCCCCCCCCCG
>VXBL01001375.1:113742-130061 GCA_013400195.1 Aramus guarauna
CCCCCGCCCCTTCTTCTCTGGAAAGAAAAATCCGTAGATGTCACGCAGTCTCCAGCATGGGACAACATGGAGATGATGGTAAAAAACATATGGATTCACCTTAGCTGAGTGGCATTCCAATTGCACATCTATTTCCACTAAAACAAATCATCTTCTTGTGCAGTGATCTTTGTCCCTTAAACATTTCTAAATTAGTGGGGACAACAAAAGCTAAGTCTCTCAAATACCCTGTCCCTGCTTGCTGACATGTACCGCCACAATAAAAAGGCACCTTCTCATTCTAAATCTCCCTCCCCTAAAGGAATATTTAACCCAAGCCTCTCCAAAATACACTGGAGACTACTCTTATTTGAATAATATGGCCAGAGGAGGTCCACTTCCTAACTATTTTGTTGTAAGTGAACACTTAGACTTCTTACTCGGGAGCTGGTGCATCTGGGGTAAGTTTTTCACTGCTTGATGAATTTCAAGCATGGGACTGCCACAGGAGTTCACCAGCCATTGGACTGCAGCTGATTTCATGATGTATATGAGAATCCACTTCTCCTATTCTGAGGAAGTGATTATATTTTACCTAAAAAATAGATTCACAGATGTAAAAATACAAATGGGAAGAAAAAAAAGTAAAAAAAAAAAATAATTACCAACAACAAACAAACAAAACCAAACTAAACAGACCAGGACTGAGAATAAGCTTTCATTAGGAAGACTTAGTCTTGAGATTAAGTTTTCACCTGTAGTGCTTTGTATGTGTGATAATATTTATAATCTAGTTAATATTAGCATGTGTCTACACCACAGCAAAGACATTTCCATAGGCAACTCTAGCTCTGTATCTCTATGTCTCTACATCTCTACCAGTTCTAGCCAGCATGCCTGTCCAAGATCATGCAGATTTGGACCTTTGTGTCCTTGGAGGAGTTCACGTTTATGTATGTATATATACACACATGCACGCACATGTGAAAGCTACATTTTGGATTCAGGGGCTTCTATTCTGCCCAAAACTCTCCTCAGGTGCTTAAGGTTTTTTGTAGATATTTTGGATGATTTTTGAAATTTTCCACTGGACACCTACTACATCATTATGGACATAATATCCGCAGTATTTAAGGTTTCAGAAGGTTTGAGCTGGACCTAATAATAAAACTTTCTTTAAGTGTTCAGACTTCTGGTGAATTCTTAATAAAGTTGAATTCTCTTGGCTACTGGCTATTCTTACAAAAGGTTTTATGAAGTTTATTTAGAAATTTTCTATAGCAGACACTTCTTTGGCTTTTCTAGGTTTTTCAAAGTCGCATTCATCAGTAACCAAATTATTTCATTTGAAGTAAAATTTCCTGCAAAGCTTATAGTATTTGCTCTTTGTAAGGACTTTAACAACCTACCTAATCATATCATTGTAATGCTTTTGTGGTCAAGTAATAAATGATAAATCCTGTCTTCTATGTAAACAACGTTGTTAGATGCTGCTTTCCTTCCAACTGGTAAGATCAGGTTTATTGAAGTAATCTCTAGGGTTCTTGCTAGATTTACATTACATTTCACAACCTCATTCAATATTTTCCAAAAATCTTGCAATGTAAGCCTTTTTTTTTTTTTTTTTTAATTTGTGTTTTCAAAGTGGTAGAATATATACATTTACTTTAATGAGAGAAATCACCAACTTGCAGGGACCAAAAACACTCCCCACAAATGGGCCTGTGAAGACCAACTCACTTTTTATTTGACAAACAGCACACTGAATATTTAAAGCTTTTGGGTTTGTTTTTTTTTTGTTTGTTTTAAGGATAGCAACGCAATCATACAAAATCAAATAAAATATTTGATGGCTTTAGATAGAGAAAAGACAAAGAAGGACTCAAAGAAAGATGTATAGGTAAGAAATATCTTATATTTTCCATTCTTTTATAATGAGCACTGGGCAAAATGAGTAAAAGTAACTGACACAGAGCACTGGAGTTTTGAGCTTGGTAAGCGATGAGATACTTCAAATCCTTTTGAAAAATAAAAAGGCTAAGGTTTTAAAAATACCTCAAAAAGACAGTCTACTGAATTTGATTATAAGGAAATATATGTTCCAAACAATATTAATTTTTTTTGTAAATTAGGTAAAATGTATTTTGACAAGACAATATCTACATAATTTATGAACAATCTTATTTAGGGAAACTATGTCTTTTCGATATTTTCAGTGTGCCTTGAAGCTGTCATGAAAGCTGATAGTCATGTACCTGTCAAGCACCTTAAAAACTTGATTTGCTGGGATCTTCAAAGTACTTTTTGAATGTATTCAAACAGATATCAGAAAACTCTGACATTATACATAGCTATGAGTAGTTAACAGATCACTGAAGCCCACTTAACAGTTTTCTCAACAAAAGGCTATTCACAAGTCTGCCAGTACCTTCAATGTACAGGAACAGGCGCTGGTTTATAAGTAAGGTTTTGCCTATAACAAAAGTGCATTCAATTAGCTGTACAATATTATTTTATTTATTCTCTCGACTACCAGATGCAAAACATATAAATCTTTAATAGGAAGTCAAAGATGAAACCGTTTGGTTTTTTTAGTGTTATGTGTCTTACCTGTAATGTAGCTTTTCCAAGTCATTTCAGATGTTAAGGATCACAAAAGGAAGAAGTGTATCTCTGCACACCAACCGCTGCTGCAGTGCTTGGAAACTCCAAGGACAAACTAGACTTTTTTAATAGGTAGCATTTTAATGGGTAACATGGCCTTGCAGAAGCATCTAGATAGATTGGAGCATTGGGCAATTATCAATGGCATGAATTTTAACAAGAACAATTGCAGAAGTGGAGATGGAAGTGCTGATCTCTTCTTGGTATCCAGTGACACGATGTGTGGGAATGGCTCAAAGCGCTATCTCAGGGACTCACAATCCTCTACCTCTGAACTAGAACATTTCACTGATGCTGAATTCTCAATTCAAAATCAGGGCTCCAGCAAATTGGAAGCCAGCATCAAATAGTTAGCTCATCGAGACATAATGAAAAGGTTATGCATGTGACATCAAAAACATGAGACACAGCATGTTTTCTGGTCCTGATCTCTTAACTGTTCAGACTAAAGTCTCAGAAAAAGTGTGCAGCCATTGTTTGGATTGTATGGGGGTTTTTTTGGTGAAAGCCAGGATGCTCATCCAGGCATGAGAACAGAGTTTAGGCAAAGCTGCAATTTGGAATATTTTAACTCTGAGAAGCTAAATAACTACAGGAAATCACTCTTATTGTGTCAATATCTATTCAGGTAGCATGGGCTGTGCAACTGTGCAGATCCTTGCAAGCACTTCCATGTGCATTTAATGAAGATGGCTGCCCTTCCCTAAATCAAGATTTCAATTTTAAAAAGTTTAAATACCTAGTTTGCTAAAGCAAATCTTTCCTGGCATGTAACTGAAGTTTCAGAAAACTTGATACCAGCATTGTTTCGCCATTCAATATACTTAAATTAATAACATGCTGCATCTTTGGATTCTGCAGGATGTATTCCTCATCTTAACCAGCAAACCTGCAGAGGTGTGTAAAGGTATGTAAGACATACTGTCTAACCTCCTAATGAGGATTTTTGCAGTGCAAACCAAAAGTCTCTGAAAACTGTAAGTGAATCATCTCTTGTAGTGCTTTCTTCTCCTGAACTCCAAGGAGTGCTTTAAACTTCAATCTTCAATCTTTTTAAGTTTTTCTGTTTAGTATTAAAAAAAGTCACATGTGACTACTTTAAACAAATATTGATAGTTTCTGAATAAAATCATCATGACTGCTTTTTGTCATGAAAACAAACAAGTCTTATTTCAGCAGCCTGTAACATTTACAGAATCCTAAAGGATGTCGGTTGTCATATAATGAGACTCCAATATCGAAATCATAGAGAGCACCTCATGTCTAAAACATCACGAGCACCACACTACCAGACCACTGGCAAATTCAGATATTGACAATCCATTTGTTTCCATCACTGCTGAGCAGTGCTTACACAGAGCCAAGGGCTGTTCTGCTCCTCACACCACCCCACCAGCAGAACGGCTGGGGGTGCACAAGGAGTTGGGAGGGGACACAGCTGGGACAGCTGACCTCAATGACCAAAGGGATATCCCATACCCAATGATGTCATACTCAGCATGTAAAGCTGGGAGAAGAAGAAGAAGGAAGAGAGGGATGTTTTGAGTGATGTCGTTTGTCTTCCCAAGTCACCGTCACACGTGATGGAGCCCTGCTGTCCTGGGGATGGCTGAACACCTGCCTGCCATGGGAAGTGGGGAATGAATTCCTTGTCTTGCTTTGCTTGTGTGCGCGGCTTTTGCTTTACCTGTTAAACTGTTTTTATTTCAACCCACAAGTTTTCTCACTTTTACCCTTTTAATTCTCTCCCCCATCCCACCAGAGGGGAGCGAGCAAGTGGCTGCATGGGGCTTGGTTACCTGCTGGTGCTACAAAGGTCCTAATTTTCTACTCTAAATTTCACACACGACCATGCCAGTGTGTTCTTTTAAAAAAGTTTTATATTAAACATAAACAAAACTGGTTTAACCTTATCAGTTTCTCTTAATTTCTCTAAGTTTAACTTATTTATGATTTGTTTTGGGACAAAAATGTAAATCCTGTTGATCATTATAGCAGCTGCTTTATTTCACTTGCTGTGTGTAGTATCCTGACAGCATCTTACTTCAGTTGTTTACTGTGTTTTAACACTGCAGCCAATTCAAGAATAATGCAGAACTATCAGTGTATTTCTATAAAAACTTAAAGAGGAAAAACTCAGTTTGTATATTCTTATGAAATCTTTTTCTTACCAGGTTAAATAAATATCATGTATTCACAGTAAAAATTTTTCTCTCAAGTGCTTTGAGAAAAGCAGCTTCCACTACTAAAAATTTACAGTTTGTTCAAAAGATTCAAGATCTTTGTTTCAAGGGCTTACAGCATCTCAACAGTGTTATTTCTACTGTGGAATACTGTACTGCAGACAATAATATCGTCACATCAACCTATCACTTTTCTCATGAATGCTTGAAAAATTTAACCTCTCATAAAATGTGAATCATTTTTATTCACCGTAATATTCCTCTTTTGCAGGTACCTGAAGCCTTCTATTCCTTTCCAGCCTTCTCAACTGTAGACAGATTGAAAAGCAGTCCTAGGGAGCTAGAACCAGAAGCCAAGGCTCCCTTGTCCTAACTGCAGTAATCAGCAAACCATAGTCTGGTCCCCTGTTCCTTCCTGTCCTTCTCACAGCCTTGGTGGCACGGTGGTCTAGTTTCTCTCTACACAGATCACTTGATAGTTTGGTGACTATGGGGTGTTTTTTGAAGAGTAAGGTGTACATGGGTTTCAAAGCATGCAGGTATCTTTTTCAGAAAAGTGTAAACCACCATGGGCTATGTTTTTACTGAAAAGGACAGTGACTTCGTGTTGGACATGCCTTGAACATTGCTCTTCATGTTCATAGACAACGTGGACAAATCCCCCTGATGCCTGATTTGTGAAGGAATTTACATCAGGGCTAACATACATAGAAACCTGCATATAAATAGACAGAGAAGTCTGCAATAAAAACCACAGGTGCCAAATTTATTTAGGCATGCAGTAGATTTTGTTATCACTGGAGGAGGAAGTCTCTGGATCTCAGTTTTAAATACAGGTGCTAACATTCTGTCTGAGCCCATTCAACCCTATGGCCTTATTCCTGCTTCTACATTTTATAGAACATCCAGAACACATAGTGCCCAAAATGTTATGTCAAATAAAGGAGGAAGTGATATTTGGCTTTAATCTTAATTACTCAAGTTGTTTGCCAAGAGAATATGAGAGCGAAGTCAGCAGAATATTATTCAATGGATATTAAAGATGTTTATTTTAATTAATTTATCTGAACTTTTTCTGGTTATCATTTGCCTTGTAGCCATCTGGAATCAGAAATTTATTTATATTAAATTACTTAGTCACTGGGGTTTATTTGATTTCAGATTTGCTTCCTCCATTTCCACAAGGGAGTGTTATTTCTGCCGGAATTTCAGAGAGTGTATTAAGATACGAATTATTTAGCAATTGGCATGTTCTTAATGATAAACCATTAGGGAACTCTTTTTCTCTTTTGAAGACATAATATTTGGTGTGTGTGTGTGTGTGTATAAATCTTACCTCTCTTTCTTCGCTGCTTTCTACAATGAGTTGAAATTGTGGGTTCTTGACATCATTCTGTAGGACTGGTGTTTCCTTAAAGGAAGGCCACCTTCATATACTGACCCATTTCTACAAGCATCTTCCATAAGAAATCTTTCTATTTAGTATTCCAAATTATCATTCCCTTTCAAAGATTCTGTAATTGTGTAACTAGCTGAAGGTTTCCAGGTGTCACACTGGAATTAGCTGGTTTGTTGTCTGAAACAGCTAATCTATGAAAAACATGATCCTTTGCAATGTAAGTGTTCTGTAGAGACAGAGTTGCTGCCAGGTCTAGTGAAATATCACCTGCTAAACAAATTCCTTCCTGTCTTAGTATAGTAAATGTTCTAGGGTCAAATCCTGACCCCACCTACACAAATCCTGCTCACAAATGTATCCACTGGCTTAATGTTTAATAGGGCTACAAAAATCAGTTGTCACCAGCTTAACTGCTGTCAGAAAAATATAATTCAATTTTCATCTTCTGGTTCATTTAAGAGGTTCAAAGTTTACTATATTTTTTTTTAAAAGTATTTATCAACAAGACAATGTGTCAGGAGTTTAATGTCCATTCTTAACAATGTGAATGCAGGATTTATTTTTTTTCCCCAAATGGTTTCCTATTTATGAATTCTGTCCAAAACATATCTCTTTTAATAAGGTAAATGGATAACTCTCTGTCCTTATACATGTTCTTTTTTATAGCAATAGGAGAGAAGCTGGCTAGTATCGTTATGAAAACAGAAAAGTTTTTATTTTACCCTTCTGTTTTGAGTTATTTATAACATATGACCCTGCTTTTTATAGATGCCTTCCTATGGAAAAATATCTATCTCTTCTAGGACAAGTACAAACTCTTCAGCAATGAAGGTTTTCAAGAACTCAGCTGAAAAAAAGCATCATGTTAGAGCTGGAAAGATGAACTTACTGGTTTGTATTAGACAAGGAGGAGGAGATACAGAAATTTAATTAGTTTCCATACACTGATGTTATTTTTAAGAGTCATCTAAACCACTGAATAGTCTCATACATTCTTCCAGGTATTAATCATCCCAAGAGCACCTTAAAATTCAACTTTAGCATTAAGTTTTACCAAGTAGCTTTTATTCGTGACCTGAATTAACATCTAATGTTTGCTTCATTATACAGTTAGCCATATATCAAGATTTTTATATAGTTTGTTAAAAGCTCAGCCAGGCATCTGCCTTAATTGATGTTAGTGATTTGCATTGGAAGGTTTTCAATAACAAATATTTCTCAGACAAGAAGCCAGTATTAAGTCTATCAACTTTCACTGGTTTGCTTACAATATAAACTGTATAGATCACCACATTATATGTTTAACTCTATTTCAGTGGTTGATTCCTAAAAATTACATAAGTAATATTATTTTGAAAGTAATTTTGAAATAGTAGAACTCAAACCCAGTAGAACTCAGAATCTTCCTCTTTTACTTTATGACTAAGGAAGGAAATATATTTTTGAAATTCATTTGTGTATGTTCTACCTTCAAATCTGAAAATAAAACTTGTATTATGAACGTTAATTAAAGGAAGACACAGACCCGTGTGTCTGTAAGTGTGGGTCCAGAGGAGGGCCACAAAAATGATCAGTGGGCAAAAAACATGTTCAACACCTTTCCAATGCAGAAAGGCTGAGAGAGTTGAGGATCCTTTGCTTGGAGAAGAGAAGGCTCCAGGGAGATCTTACTGCAGCCTTTCAATGTATAAAGAGAGCTTTAAGAAAAATGGAGAGAGACTTTTTTACCAGGACCTGTACTGACAGGACAAGGGGAAACAGTTTTAAACCAAAAGAAGGCAGATTAAGATCGGAGGTAAGGAAGAAATTTTTTACACTGATGGTGGTGAGACACTGGGATGGGTCACTGAGAGAAGCTGTGGCTGCCCCTGGCTCCCTGGCAGTGTTCAAGGCCAGGTTGGATGGGGCTTTGGGCAACCTGGGCTAGTGGAGGGTGTCCCTGCCCACGGCAGGGGTGGGACTGGGTGGGCTGGGAGGTCCCTTCCAACCCAAACTGTTCTATGAATTATGTTTTACATGGTAGCATCCAGTAATTCCACCTGAAATTGGTTGTACTGTGAACGTTACAGATAAATTATTTGTAACCTAATCAAATATGAAAAAAGAAAAAGATATTAAAAAGGAAGGTTTCTAATTTCATATTTTACAGCTGATGAACTGAGACAACCAAGAATTTCTTCCCTATTGAGATCTGACTCTACATTAACTGCCCTGAAGCAGAATATTGCTTGTTACAATTTCAGTGCACACAGTCCATGAACCTCATTTCTCTTATGCAATGCAGGCAATAAATCTGCCGTTTGAGTATTGTTGCATATGTATTATACATGTGTAATTTAGATTCTTAAATGGTCACATTCAATAAAGATGAATTAATAATTTGTATGCAGTAACAGCAACCCAGACTACAGAAGCTAATGTCCAGAGAAATACATTTTGAATAATGTAACGAGAATCAGTTGTTAGTGTCACCTCTTATTTTTCCTGTTGAACATGCTTTGTCAAAATAATAATAAAAAAAATTTAAAAAGTTGCATTCCTCTATGTACTCATTACAGATTTTGTAGTACAACATTTTTTTATGTAGAAATATAGTTCTGGAGTCTTAGTATCTGTCTCTCTGTAAATGGTTACAGCACACTGAAAAGCTCCAAACTGCCACTAGTGATGTATTAATTGGTAGTTATCATCCTAATCCTGGTGTAATAAGAAGTGAGAATTACCCCCCTTTTTGGGGGGAGATGACTGAAGTTATTTTCCACCTTTTTCACCAAAATAAGTACACCCAAGCCTAACTGGCACATTACCTGGATTTTCCAGGGATCTAGTCATCTTGCAGTGTCTCCAGCGTTCCGGGTGCAGACGAAGTGCGAGGCCTGCACAGAAAAGAAGGTAACTCATACATTTTCCTCATAGCTTCTTGATAAGCAGTATTACCTTCTATAAATAGCAAAGTGCTTTAGAGAGGCATTAAATGTTGTCCTGGTTTACCAGTGAATGAAAACTAAGGCACAGAAAGCAACTCATGAAGCATTTTGTAGGCCAGAGACAGAACCAAAATGAAGCTTTTTAGACTTTATCTCCATCTCTTTACGTAATTGTACCTGGCAGGTATCTCCTTCCTACTAAGGATAAAACTTGTACAATTTACACATGATTTGTATATAAATATCTAAAAAATAACGGGTAATCTTTACACAATGAAATCAAGCACACGATATATGGAAATAACTGAAACAGAATTAATCAAAGTGTAAATTTGACCACTCAAAGTGAGTCGAGAAAAGATTAACAGGGTTTTTTTTTTCTGTTATTACCTACCTACAGTGAAAAAGGCACATTAAAAATTTGAAAAAGACTTTTGGAACTCCCTTGTCCTATCTTTTCTGACTGGTATAGAAGAGAAACATTCTTAGACCCTGAAGTCTATTTACAGAGCTGATTTAAATCTAGATTGTCAAAGATTTTTAAGAAACTCCTAGGTGTTTTGGTTCTTAAATAGCTACGAAAAAACCAGCTACAGCAACTATGATTCTGACACTGAGCAGCTTCCCTGTTAAACACAACCTGGAAGTGCAAGAGCACGTAACTCCTCACAGGAGAACTTCGGTACTGGACAATTTCAACTAGGAGAGATGGAAACACCTCTCTGGGAAGGGCTCTTACAATGCAACACCTAAGGGCACTGGGCAAACATCAGGTGAGTGCAAGCAGCACTTGTAACTGATTCACTTCATCAGAGCAGATGGCTATTACCATTACCTCATTACAGCTAATTAAGGAATGTATAAAAGCTTGTCTTGCACTAAATGGAAAGAAATGAGTATGGGGGTGGATATGTAGCTAGCTGTAAGGTTAAGAAAATTCACAAATATAGTAAAAATTTTTAGAAATAATATTTCAAAGAAACTCTGAAAGTTTTTAATTCCAAATTTTTTTTTCTTATACAAATAGGGAAAAAAAGAGGTTAGTCAAAGTGTGTAAAATATTCCTTACTTGTTTATTTTCAGATTTAAGGTGCTTGAATGAGATCCCTTATACTTTTGCATTCTATTTATCCTCTTCTTACATATAAGAGAAAGGTGCATGTACTTTGCTTCTCTGTTCTTATTGATGTGTAATGTTAGTGTACTAGATCATTGAGCTTTCCTCATGTTTTTTCCATTCATTCTACTTGTTCAGCCAATTGATTTGTTAACAGCTTTTATCTTCTCAATCCAAAATGCTAGCTGGTCTATAAAAGCCAAGAATTGGAAAGTGGTTGGTTTTTCATGACTGCAATAAATCAGCTGAAAGCAACTAATTTAGATCAGAAAATGTAAATGCATCAGCAACACTCTTAGCTGCTGAAGTATTGTCCACTGAAATCAGGGGGAAGACCATTGACTGGAACAGGCATTACAGCAGACCTTTAGCAGGAAAGAAAAAGGGCAGAAATGGGCTAGAGAAGAAAAAGGAATACGTTAATAGCTTTATTTAGAATTGACTTTCTCTGTGAGGCTGTAAGTTCCACCTTCCTTTTTCTGGTCATATTTTTAAGTAGCATGATCATTTATATGAAAGGTCTAATGAGGGTTGTGCATATCTGAAGCTTAGAAGACTTACTGAGAAATTAAGTTATTGCAAAAGCTATAGAAAATGTTCAAAAGAACTCTATTTCTTAAAAAACAAACAAACAAAATACACCCCCTCTGAGCTATAGTTGATAGCTGCTGTAACTGATGTTTGTAATCTTTGTCTGATTTAACATTTTATATTATATTAGAATAAATACCATTTGCCAATAGATCTTTTTTCCTGAGAACTGGAGGTGTACAGCTCAGCTTAGGCATTTTTTGACAAATACACAGGAAAGAGTTCAGTGAAATATTTGACTGAGAAAGTTTTTGAAACTATCTGTGGAATTTCAATGTGTGGAGGAAAAAAAAAAAAATTCCAAAGAAAATATTTAGAGCTTGGCTTTCTGGGTAAAACATTTTCTGAGTATGCAGAACAGAAGGAGCTAAGGGCCAAAATAATTGGTCTTACTACTCTTACTCTAGCACTGTGCAGTTCTCTACCAGTCTACACATTTATAAACTGTCTGCCAAATGGGTAATGTATTTTTTTTCTCTCTTTGTACCTAATAACAAATTTAATTACAAAAGGACAGTTTATGCTTACCAAGAACCAAAGCTAACTTTTTTTAAACAAATGAAAGCTGTCCTCTCCTGGAGTGACAGAAGGCTAATTTAGTTTTTGAAAGTACCTGTCAAATATACATGAGCAGCTAACTGTTGATACCCTTCAGGATTGTTTCAAATCATCCAATTTATGCAAAAAAATTCAGAGACTTTATAGAAGGAATCTTGAGTGATGTGACTTTAGAAGCCTGAGGTCAAAACATTAATGAAGTACCAGAGATTTCACACCTCAAACCATTTGAGAACAGACTTTGTCTTTGTTCCCCGGCATTGCGACTCAAAGGCTATGTCTTGTCAGATCAGGATCTTGAAGGTTTAACAGGAAAGGTAATAATATGCCTCTTGGTTTATAAAGGGTGAATAAACAACCCGAGATCCTTGCTGAGCAACGCAGTAGTTTCTAATGCTGATACTTTTGAAGCTTATATGCCAGAAGTCTGCCTGGGATGCAAGAAGGTAGCCTTCTGGAGCACCTTTCCCAAAGCTCTTTTTGTGTCTCTGATCATTTATAAGAGTTTTTCTCTAAAAGAAGCATGATTTTTAAATGGCACAGAACTGCCACATTTAGGGATTGCTACAGATAACTGGGAAAAAAACCCCCAACCCAAACCAACCAAAAACCACCCAGTTCTACTAAAATTGAGAGACATTATGAAGTATGATTACTAGCTGGTTTTCTTCCTTTGTAAATTCTAACCTACAAAGAATGTCCTAATCCAAGAAAGTCATATTACTAAGAACTGGGTGGAAAAGTGCTTCTATCTGAAGAAAGCAATTGTTTTAACTTTACTGCATAGCAAATAAAGGAATTTTTAAAATAGTTTTAATCTTTTTTTCAGGAAGGAATCATGGCACTAAAGATTCTTTTCACATCTATTAATTGAAAATTCTTTATTTATCCAGGATGAGATTAACCGTTCTACAAAAGACATTTTTACCTTATTTTTGTCTAAATTTAAAGCTGCATTTTTCTAAACAGCGACAGCATAGAAACATTCACTTTGTAAACTTGAAATCTCTCTTATAACACAGTATTATGTCTCCTTACCTGGTAAACTTTGACTTTCTAGCTAAATGTTCACATTAATCGCTTAATAGGTTTGCCATTACTGTTATAAAAGTAGCTGAGAGTCATTTCAAAGACTTGCTTAATAAAAAGGAGTGCAATAGAAGTTGTAAACTAGTCTGGCACATATGTCTTAAAGATATTTGATTACCTATTTAATTTTCAGCTCTTCTGTGACAGGAGGAGGACATCCAGCAGGTGTACAAAACCAGAACTGATTTAACGTAGCCCACAGAAGAACTTTCACAGTAGACTCTAGGACCTGTGACAATCCACCGTAGCAACAAAAGGTAGTAATTGCAGGGATTTGAAGAGACTGGTTTCAAGGGTGGGCAGACGGTTAGAGGAAAAAAGCTTTCTGAGGCTTCCTCATGCTGCTATCGGGCCCATTAAGTTAAGCCAAAAAGGGGTTTTACAGCTGCTGAAAGAAAACTTCTGAATGCTGGTGAGACATTTTGATGTTGAACCAGGCACCAGCAGATCACTGCTATGTGCTGAATTAGTGCCACTCCTAATTTCTAAGCAGAGCTGTAACAAAGGAATCATTGCAGTGTATTCCACATGTGATGAATGGGTTGTTGCATACACTTTGTAGTAGTATGTGCTGTTGCAGTACCTTGGGGTTAGATGACCTATTTTACCATGTCTATACTGGCCAGCGTTGGCAAGAAGAGCAAACTCTAGATAAGGCTACGCTGGTTATTGTCAAGGGGTGCTCAGGCTAGTAGCATGATAGACGTGAGGCCGCGGTGGCTCAGTGCCTCCAGCTGGAGCCTGCAGCGAGGAGCAGCAGGTTCCCCACTGGTGTGTACGCACAGGCGTGAGCAGCCAGCCACACTGATCGACGCTGACAGAAAAGTGCCTCAGCTGGCACTGACGTAACCACACAGCCCACTCACAAACAGCACGGATGGCCTGATCCTGTTACTCCCCTCTAACAGGTCAGCACTGAAGTCCCCTGGTGGGATATACGTGTATGTGTACACAACCTGTACCACTGCAGCAGCTGGCTTCAGACGCTCAGCTGACCCTGTACGCTCCCAGTTTGTGGCATGTGAACACGTGCGCTTCCAGCGTTTACTGCCACGCTCTGGTTGCACTCAGACCTCCTGTCCTCCCCTGGCTGTCTCAGCTTGATGTTAACTAGCACCCATACCCATTCAGAATAGACAGCACCCACACAAAAAGCAGAAACAGAAACTTCTCAGCTATTTTCCCATGCTTGTTGTCCCCCACCCACCCATCCCCCAGTACATCTTGATCTTTCCATCTCCTTGCCTTCTGTTTTTCTGGATATCCCATAATGTATTCCGCATTCCCACAAAACCTGTAATACATCCCACAGCAAGTTTTGTACAATCCCCAAACGCTGTTCACCTGCATCCCATATTGAACCCTGTTGGAAATAACCCCTTTGTGTCTGCAGCACGTCTGGGGAGTTTCTTTGGCTGGCTCGTCCTGGTGTGTTTCCAGGCAGTGCCAAGGGACCTTCTCCACAGGCAGCCCCAGAGGAGTGGAGACGGGCGGTGATCCATTCGCACTGATTAAGTTCCTAAGGCTCCCCTGCCTCTCATTGTCCCTCTGATCCTTGCTAGGATTTATGTTTATGGTGATAGGCTTCCAATGATAACAGCTATATTTTGTTTCTGAAAGATGTGTACTTCCCGTTTTTATTGAAAAGTCTTTCATTGAAAGTCTTCTGAGATTTTACTAATGGAGCATTGTGTAGTTTAAAATAAGTAGGGGAACAACATGGGGAGGGTAGAGGAAAATAAAGCAACAGGATTAGAGCTAGTCAAGTGTTTTTCATTAGAGCTCTACCTTTTTTTAAGCTTATTTTGCAAAAGTTAAGGAAATAAAAATGAAATATTTATTTCATTTGCTGATTTGTCTGTTTCTTTATTGTCTTTCTTTTGAATCTCCAACACACTTAATATGTAGATGAATGTGAGAAACATTTACTCTCTTCACTGCTCAGTAAATTGTTGATAGGTTCTCAGTGCTACTGAAAACTCCTGGGAGAAAGGGCTGAAAGAGGCAGTCCTCTTCCACCCCTCCCAACCATAGATTGTCTCCTGTGGAAGGAGACAAGGATGAAATAAAATTGAAAAAAATCCCGCTGATAGAAATAAAGAGAGATAATGCTGCTCTTGAAAATATCTAATCTCCCATTTTGCATGATTTTGGGGGCTGGGAGGGTTAGTGGAAATTATATGGGGGGGGTGTGTGCGTATTTTATACAGGCTTATTGATTTTTCCCTAGTGCAGGAAAACTGGGATAATTAATCACAGTTCTGTGATTGTCTATTGTCACATTAGGCTTTTAAAAACATAATGTCATATTAGGCTTATTTAAAGTTTCTATGCATCTCTCATTCATTCTGGTGACCTGATGTCATGGCAGAAGCTTCCATTAGGTCAAAACCATAACTATGGCATGGGGTGACGCTGGGTCTTTCTGACCAGTTACTACCAGATCAGCAGTTATAACACCAATGTTATGTTTCAGCAATTCCATCTATCTGATATTCTGCTAGCACAAAGGCCCTTTCACTAGTTTGGCATCTCTACCTTGCTGGATTAATGTCAAGAAGATCCCTCTCATTGTCAATGCCTATGCATCTCCAGCTCACTGAAGTATAACAAAGCAGAGGTTCTTATGACATCATTGGCGTGGAAACAAAATGGTGGAGGAAGACAGTAGTGGCAAAATCCCAAGTAAATTCTTCTGTCAATTTTGAAGGATCATGAAATTATGGAATAATTGTATCTGCAGATGGCCTAGATTAAGAGGCACTTGTCCCAAGTGAAAACAACTTTGTCATATAAAAATGCTTTCATTTTGAAGAAAACTTCAAGTTGACTCATAAGTAATAGTGGGACACAAAGCCATTTGGGAAAGGGTAGTTTAAGAAAAAAACATTTCAGAAAAAAAAAATAAAAAATTGTTCAGTTACTCCTTTTTGTCAAATTTGATAAATATTGAGTTATAACAACCACATACTTTCATGTTCAAACATTGTGATTACAAGAACAAATCACAGGATCGCTCATGGATCACGGCCACTGTTTGTAGAATTCATTCACTGTTTGTAGAATTCATTCATTCTGGAGGGCTCATAAATATTCAGCATACGGCAAACAGTGACTCTCCCTCATGACTACAGCATATTGATTTTTATATTTATGCCATAGATCCTTCTCAGCTAAAAGAGAATTTTTCCCCATTAGACTGTAAATAATTGATACGCCTATTGATTTTGTTTAATATCTTAGAAGTTTTTCTGAATTTGTATATTTTATCACTGACTTATTGTAACAATGGGAACATGTTCTGAATAACATATGAGATTATTTAAGGGAAAATACTCTTCTCCCAACACCTTTCAGATGTCTCATTACATGTGTGCTTATTGAGGCAAGTACTGCTCCCTTTTTTGTCATACCTCTTACAAAGGCAAATGCTGATTAAATCTCTTCCCTGACTTCCAACAAAGCTTGTGCATAGGAAGAAATTTGCACTGAAAGCCAACCGACTTTCGTGGTGATCAGTAGCATGATGTCTAGTTGGAGGTCAGTAACAAGTGCTGTACTCCAGGGATTAATACTGGCTCTGATCTTGTTTAACATCTTCATTAATGATCTGGATGATGGGGCAGATGTGGTACCCTCAGCAAGCCCGCAGATGACACAAAACTGGGGGGAGTGGCTGATCTGCCCGAGGCTTGTGCTGCCATCCAGAGGGATCTCAACAGGCTGGAGAAATGGGCTGACAGGTACTTCAACAAGGAGAAATGCAAAGTCTGCACCTGAGGAGGAACAAGCCCAGGCACCAGGACATGCTG
>VXBL01001376.1:0-29356 GCA_013400195.1 Aramus guarauna
TGGCAGTTTCAGCTGATGGGAGATACAGCTGACATCTTTGGCCAATAGGGACCTATGNAAATAAATATTTTTGTTTGATTGTTTAACTGGACTGGCCTAGTTTGTGTGGTTCCATGACAACCTGTTGCTACTTTACCAGTTCATGTCTTAGCTGTGGCTGGCTCCCTTGCTACAAAGAAAGGGATGAGAGAAAAGAATGGCTGAGTCTCGGGAAGGATTCTAGGCAAAACATGTTGTGTCACCTTCTCAGAGGAGGCTGTCCTGTTCAACACCAAGACAATCGAGGCATGTGGAGCCCAGTGGGTCTAAGTGGGACAGCTTTAGCCTGGAACTGAGTGTATACCTTCTTGCCCACCCTCCACTGGTGATTCTTTTGCACCCAGGGCCAGCAATGGCCAAGTAGGTGGCATTTGACCCACACTTGTCATGAGCGTGCCAGTGCCTAGGCATCCACTGCATGGAGAGCATGCCTTGTGTTATGTTTCCTACTCAAAATTGTCCTAATGTGTAAAGTGGAGTCATGTTTCCAATGTCACTGCCTTCTTTTCCCCCCCACTGTATGCTCTCATGGCACCTCTATAAGGGAAGGGAGTGTGTTAGCTTGTCTCTGATTGCTAATTGTAGGGCAGAAACTCACAGATGTGTGTGCCCTGATAAAGGCCTGTGACCCAGAGCCAAACCCCTGAAGCGGCAAGGAAGGAGGACACAGTCAGGGTCATGTGTGGTCCAGTCCCAGGACCTGCCTGGATCCTAGGAGTCCCATGGCAAGGGCAGTGGGAAATGAGAATGAATACCAAAACTGAAGCCTGTGTGGGATGTGCTGCTTAGGAGAGAATGGTGGGAGCTGAAAGGAGCAGGCAGAGCAGCAGGAAGGGTGGGAGGGAGCCTTACCAGGATGTGATGGTCTCAACTGTGTCGAGGACACAGTTGAGGAGGAGGAAGAAGCAGATGAGCCTGAGGTGGTAGGTAAAGAGCTGGGGCTTGGAGACATGCTTGTAAGTGGGATTTCTGGGCTGCTGGCAGGGCTGGCCTCTCTCGAGACAGAGGTGCTGGTGGTGGAGGTGGTGGTGGTGGTCTTCTGTGTGGTGAGATGCTCCACAACATGTGGCTTCGTTGATCTTCTGTGGGTGTCAACTACAGAGAGAAAAGCACCACTTGACTGAGGGTGGCAGGGTAAGAAGTTAAGGCAAAGGAGGTGGACAATATCCAGGCCCCAGGGTATAGGTGGGGGTAAGAAAGGCAGGCCTGGATCTCACTAAGTTTTACTGGGCAAGAGGGAGAAATGGGCTGATGGCTCCCCTCCCAAAAAATATAGGACAAGAACTGGGCCTGAAGGGTGCCCTCTGACAATTCAGCACCCCTTGCCTCTTCCTGGAGATCCTGAGGGAAAAAGAGACTCTCTGAATGTGCATGTCTCCCCTCTAAGGCATTCCAGACTGAGCAAGGACATCCTCTGGGAAAGCTGGATTAAGTGAAGTGGAGTCTTAGGCTAAGGGCATCTTTCAGCTCCCTTTTACTCACCTACTGGGACATGGTGGTGCAGAGTGGTTGCTTGGGTTCCCTCACTCTCTGGAAAGTAAGGAAGAATAGGCATTAGTAATGGTTGGGAGCTGGTAAGGCTTCTAGTTGGAGTGGGTTATGATACTTCCTTAGAGGAAGCTGTGATTGCTGGCACAAGAAAACCCAGATATGTGCACCCCAGCAGTACTTTGTGGGAGATGCATGTACTGGGAGAGAGTGTACACCTGCCCTCCCACTACAGTAGACTTCCCCCTGCACACTATCCCAGCCTCTGGTGTCGGTTGCTAACCTAGCAATTCATGTTGTCATACAACCTCAGAGGAGGCTGTCCTTGTTGGCATGTGGAGTACCTGACATCCTGAAGTGTAATTTCCTTTCTTTAATATTATTTCTGGGAAAAAATTGTTACAATGGCTAGAGTGAACACATATCCTGTCATCTGTGAGTTTTCAAGAAGTTATTGTGAAGCGTAAAGAGATTTTGCCTAAGGTTGGAGAAAGTGTAGAGTATGGCCTTGAAGAGAAATATTAGGTTTAAGATGATATTTGGATGTCAGATGCTTGCTCCATTGGCAAGATACATTCACTTATCTATGCCCTTTCCTATCTATTTGCAACGTTAAGACAACTTGTAAGAATGCTTGTGTTTTTTTTATAAGGAATACATTGACATGTGTCTTGTGAGTGATGCTTCACCTGGCAGATAGCAAAAAGTGGTATTTACCTACTGTTGTTAGTTTAGGCTTACTGAAAGTTGTGATCTGAGATGTGGTTTGAGTAGGTATTGAGGTAGTTGTCATTTCCTTTTTGATAATGGTCTTGAAGGGTGGTGCAGTGAACCTTACTTTTTCTGTCTCTGTTAAAGCAGCGGTTGATGAAGCAACAGGTACAGGCTTTGGTTTAGTGGTGCTGGTTCTTTTTGTTGAGGTAGTTATGGAAGGGGTAGTGATGGTTGTAGTCATGTTTGGTGTGGTAAAAATTGATGTTGTATGTTCTTTTAGAATAAAGGTAAATAATATAATGTGAGTAATCAATTCATCAAATAATTAAAAATAAATAAACTATGAAGAAGTTACCCATATTTCAGAGACCCAGTTTTCTCCCTTGATCTTCTGAATATTTTCTGTGTAATTGTTTTTAATCATGTTCTCATAAGTTTGCCAAATCTTCTTCTACTTGTATTTGTTTTCTGTTGTCTCTTTGTTCTCATTTTCTGTATTTTTCCTGTATTAGACTATTTTTCAATATATTGTTTCTAAGCAGTTAGCTTTGTTGTCACTTATTGGCTAAAGACTGTATGGGCTTTGCCCAAATGACAGTTTCATCGGCCATTCTTATATACCAAATCAGCTACAGTTTCAGCTTTCAGTAATATTTATTGCAAAGCTAAATAACAGCATACTATAGGAGTTTCCTTGTCCCAGTGCACAAATCACCTGTCACAGTGGCAGCCTTTGAAGTTGTGTTTTGACTCCTGTTGGACCTCTTTTTAACTCTGCTTTCCCTGATAGCCTTGGCCCACGATGGCTTATTAGTTGAAGTACAGGTTGATGGGAAGCTACACGTTGTTATGAGTCTCCAAAACCCATAGAATTAGGAAGTTATTTATGTTGGAGGAGTCATCCTCCTGAGAGCAGAACTCTACAATAATAGGCAAAGCTGCTGCACTGATACCTGTGTGATTCTGCTTTGGAGCCTGCTTGTGTTATTCAGAGTTAATAGGTTGGGTGCTCCTTGAATATGACTGCATAACTGAACCAGTTGTGGAAAAGAGGCTGAAGCTGAGTTAATAAATCCATCTGGAGCTGAGCTGGCTCACTGCTTATAGAACTTCTAATGTGCTTCTCAGATGAGTCACACAAGTGATTTTTGGTTGTATTTTTAACCTAGTGTCTATATCCTTTCTTGTTCCATGCATTTCAATCTACACTTCTGAACTCCTTCTGGAAGCCTGCTTTGCCTACTTCATGATTACCAGTAGAGTAGTATCTCAACTATGTATAGAGTGGGTTTACTATAATTTATTTTAGACAGTAACATTAAAAACCTACCAGTTGTTGACTTTATTGTGACAAGAGGTGATGCTGATGTTCCTGAAACTGTGATTTTTGAGGTTACTGTTGGATTTGTAGTCCCAGTGGATATAGTAGCTGCAGAAGAAATACTAGGTACTGTTGGCAGGGTACTTGTCGAAGAGCTGCTTGTTACTTTAGGCTGCGCTGTTGTTACTAAAAGGGAAAAAAAAAATCAAAATGAAAGGATAAGAAATAGTTCTTGGCAATCTATAGTATACCTGTATAAATTTAAAATTATTTTTGAAGTAAAAACACTATCTTAATAACTCTTAGTAGTAGCTACAATTAAAACCCATTACCTTTTAGGTGAAGCATTTGAAAGAAGTTATCATGTATTCCTTTGCTATTATGTGCAGTGAATACATTAAACAGGAATTCTTGCAGAAGCTTTATGTTTTTTTTCTTCATCACTTTAAAGTAAATTTGGCATAAATACTTGTGCATAGCAGCAGAGATGGGATTGTATTTTATTATTCACACAGCTGACAGTATCACATTTTCCCAATACCATCTGTCTTCAGGGAAATTAATGGAATTTCTGACAAATTTAAGATCAGTATATACAGATGCCTTTCCAGGATCAGGCTATAGGAGTTTGGTATACTCAGTCACACGTTTCCATGAAGATCGTCTTAAATTGACAAAGTTTTGTATGGCCAGGCACCACTAAGAACTGTGGTGAAATTTTTGTGGGATTTTGTACATCATAGAATCATAGAAAGGTTTGGGTTGGAAGGGACCTTTAAAGTTCATGTAGTCCAACCCCCCTGCAATGAGCAGGGACATCTTCAACTAGATCAAAAGCTCAAAGCCCCGGTAGCCCGACCTGGGATGTTTCCAGAGATGGGGCATCTACCACCTCTCTGGGAACTTCTTCCAGTGCTTCACCACCCTCATTGTAAAATATTTCTTCCTTACATCTAGTCTGAATCTACCTTCTCTTAGTTTAAAACCATTACCCCTTGTCCTGTTGCTACAGGCCCTACTGAAAAAAAGTCAGTCCCCATCTTTCTTATAAGGCCCCTTTAAGTGTTGAAAGGCTGCAGTAAGGTTTCCCAGAGCCTTCTCTTCTCCAGGCTGTACAACTCCAACTCTCTCAGCCTGTCCTGATAGGAGAGCTGTTCCATCCCTCTGACCATCTTTGTGGCCCTCCTCTTGACCTGCTCTAACAGGTCCACATCTTTCCTGTGCTGAAGGCTCAAGAGCTGGATGCAGTACTCCAGGTAGGGTCTCACCAGAGCAGAGTTGAGGGGCAGAATCACCTCCCTCAGCCTGCTGGTCCACATTTCTTTTGATGCAGCCCAGGACATGGTTGGCTTTCTGGGCTGCGAGCACGCATTGCCAGGTCATGTCCAGCTTTTCATCCACCATTACCCCCCCAGGTCCTTCTCCGCAGGGCTGCTCTCAATCCCTTCATCCCCCAGCCTGTATTGATACTGGGGTTTTCCCCAACTCAGCTGCAGGAACATGCACGTGGTTTTGTTGAACCTCGTGAGGTTCACATGGGCCCACTTCTCAAGCTTGTCCAAGTCCCTCTGAATGGTATCTCATCCCTCAGGCATGTCAAACGCACTACTTGGCTTGGTACGCAAATGTGCTGAGAGTGCACTCAATCCCACTGTCCATCAGAGACGAGACAGAAGTCCTTATTCACTAACATTTATTTCATTACTGATACTTCAATGTGCCTAAGTATGCTCAGCAAACACCGTTGTCTCAATAATTTTTTTCTTAAGATGTCCAGCAAATATTTCTGGGGAAAATTCTGTGATAATTATAGTACCAAGTTCTTTTTCATCATTGCATCTTATGAATGTGAAACTGACACCACTGTACCATGCAAAAAAGGATATTGCTTATCTCATAAACACATATCAGGACATATATCAATGTGTAAGTACTAGTTTAGTCAACTACGTGAACTAACTTGTTGAAGGTGAAGATGTTTTAGGTACAGTACTAGTGCTTTCATCTCCTGTTGTGTAAAGGTAGAACAGGTTAAGTTTGTGAATGAAAGCATATTAAAAGATTCCAAATAAGGCAAATTGCAGATTGGATTCAAAAGATTGTGTTACGTAGTGGGATAGTCTTGAAAATGCTTAATATTGCATATTTCAGTGGTAAACTTCACATCAAAGAACTTAAACAATGACAAAGAAATTGATACATCTCAATAATAATGAACACAAGTAAGTTTGCTACCTTTCTTATGATTTTTATGCCTAAGTGCACCTCACTTTTTAGGGATGATGGAAACATGTTTTTTCTATGTAAATGAGATCAGTAGCTGAAATCCTTGTTACACAGGTTAGAATTCTATGATATGAGAAAAAATTGTCCTTGAGGTTTTTTACATCTGCATGGAAACCCAAACTATGCAGCTAGAGTTAGTCCAAAACATTATTTAATAAGATGTTTTCATAGAAGTAAACCATATAATAATAAACTTTAAGTTAAAATAATTTAAAAAAACCCCAAACAACCTCCAAAAAGAGAGTAGAGCCCCTTAGCTAAGTCTGATCCTATTCTACATGTTTGTTTCTTTTATGAAAGGTGTTGAATATATCTGAAACCCACAGTTCTGCTGGGACAGCCTCTGACACAGATCAGAACATCCATACACTTTCAGGAAGACTCACATTTTCAAATGTACTCACATTTACAATTAACATAACTTTTCATGTTGCTAACTAAAATCAGTCAGGGTCATCCAGCTTTTGTATTATAACATTCCCTACCCTAATTCTTCTTTTAATTAGTTCTTTTCATTCCTTTATTTACAGACAGAAGTTTGACATACTAGCAGTACACTAATAGGGTTTTTGAAGGAAATTTATGTTTGAATGAATGCTCATTATTAATTGAGAGTACTAGGAATAATAAATTGTTTGATAATATACAAATGTTTTAGTATTGTTTTCCAGTTGCTGTAGAGAAAGAGAATGAGTATACAGGTTGCTGCTTACCACATGGCATGCATCTTTCCTTCTCATGGTCAAAGTATTCATCATGAGAACAGTTGTAACAGCCTGAAGAAAGGGGAAGAGAAGTTTGTTTTACATTTCTCAGAGAACAGCATTTAATTTATACTATTTATAATGAATATCTTACATTTCTGTTATTAAAAAATTGTATTGATTGCAACATCATCTATTCAGGTAAGCATTTCCAATGTCATCCTCAGGGAAGGGTCTGCCTGTGTTGCAATTTTTTTGGTTTCTCCAACTATATCCATTTGTCTAACAAAAATATTAATTGCTCTCTCCTCATGTAGTCTTTTGATTTGGTGCATCAGACTCGAGATAGTCTGAGCTCAATATAAAGCTAGATGTAGTACAGGTACTGAATTGATTTATGTATTTAAAGCAATAGTATTAAGGTAAAGATCAGCAAAACTGCTTCAAAGATAACATAAATTAGAATACCATTATTTAAATGTGGTATGACTGGTTTAAGAAACAGCATTGACAACAACTACTATGTTACTGTTTCCTGGTTTACACTAGTATATCTTATTACCTTCAATGTTGACATATTTGTAGTTTTGATTTGGACAATTACAAGGCCTGTAATGCCAGGTGCAGTTGTCATTGTTGTAGCCATAGGAATAAGCATCACCACTTCCTGTTTTTTTATGAGAATTGTAATACTCACAATAGACAGCTAAAAAAGGCAAAGCGAGAGAGACATCAGAATTTTTCAAATTAATGGCATAGTATTTTCACAGGACTAAAGGGAGGACAAAGTTAATAAACAGTTTGAATAAAAAAATTTATCACTGAAGTTATTAGCTTCTGATGTAAACTCAAATCTATGCTCCAGTGAAGCCAGTTTCTTTTTTGCAAATGTAGTATGCAGGCATTTCCACAATTTTTAAAGCATAGTATAGATAAATGTTGAAAAGAAACCACCAAAGATGATAATTAGCATTCATTTGTAACACACTCATCCTCTTTTTCCTTCCATATATGGTGTCCTGGAACACCTTGATATCTTTTTCCTGTTTTACAGTGTTCCAGCCAACACAGCTGTCTTTATTTCCTTGACATCCACTCAGAAGGTGATTTCATCATAGCTAAAATGAAACATATTTTTTTAATAATTTCATACTCCCTCTGGTGACAAACTGACAGTTCACCATACAGTAGGAGCAGAAGAAACAGTCTGCCTTCTGTGGCCACACTATTTTCTCTCCCATTACTCCATGGTAAAAAAGAGATATAGTATTTTGGTTAATTTAGCACAAATGAAAACTACAGATTTCAAAACTCAAGTGACTGAAGTCAACTATTTGCCCAGAGAGAAAATGCAACTGAAGAGGTGCTTACTAAGCAATTACCTTAACTTAATTTCTTAAACCTGTTTAAAGAGAGCTGAAAGAAACTTACGACAGAACTCAGGGGTCCTCCAGTCAATGCAGATACCTTTATCTAAGCATGCCATGGCATATACTGCAATGGCATCGCACATGCATTCACAGTCCCCTCCAATGTCACAACCACAAGAGTCTCGAACACAGGCCTCATAATAGGGCATACGATTCACCTGCATTGGAAAATGAAGTCATGAATTTTCTAGGGTTCTTTTGTGCCTATTAAGAAGGTGTTTTCCCTGGGCTAAACAATACATGTTCCATTAAGCAAGAGTAACTAGTATTTCCTCTGAACACTTGTCAAAGCAATTACAATCCCACTTCATACAAATCTCTTTGGCAAGAACATAGAATCAACAATAGAAACTGATGATGTTTTGCCAGATATGCATTTCTAAATTCATACTAGTCCTGAACATGTCATGTATAGTCAGCTAAACAAAACTCAAAACCTCCACAACCATTCAGGCACAAGTGTCTAAGTTTCTCAGCTGTACATCCTCCATGCATATGCATGAGCACGGCAGCATTATCCACATTTCTCACTTGCTTTCACCTCCTGAAAATGGAGATTTTCCTTCAAAAGGCCTAATTCTGATGAGCCTTGTGATATTTTCATTTCCACGATGTGGGCAACTTAAAACAGATAGGAGGGTTGATGATATCTCGCTCTTGGGCTGATCTGCATCTTCTAAGTAATGCTGTTGATTTACTGATGAGAACAAGTGTTTTCAGGCTTTTCTTAAGTTTCGTTTTCTAACAAAGGCTAAATGGTTTCAAAAGAGTAAACAGTGCATTAATTAGTATCAGACATCATCAACAGATTAATTTCTGACTTAAGCCTTCATTCTTTTTTTGCTCTGATGTTCTAATCAGTTAATGTCATACTTAGCTTCTGTGCTTACAAAAGGGCTGGTGAAGTGCAAATGAGAAAGGATGAAGATTAACATGAGAGACATAAAATATTTTATATATATTTAATTAAAACAGTTTGGGGAAGAGAAAATCAAGTGTTGGAGTGTGAGCATTCTGGAAGAATACAGATTATGCCTATAAATAAAAAGGTCAAATCAATTCTTACCTTATTGTGACAGGCAGAAAAGACTTGGCTGTTGATGATGGAACATGTCTTTTCTGCCCATGCTTTACGATACGGGTTCTTGCTACAGGGGTCCACTACAAAGTATACATCCCCACAGAGAGGATTCTCTTTCCAAGAATTGACAAATTCCAATTCATTTGATGCCACATACTTGCTTCGAGTTTCAAAATCATCCTTCATATTGCCATTATAGTTCCCACACAAACCGCATATAGTTTCCTAGATTAAATGCAATCAGTTCAGCAAATTACAATTACTTGCCTTCCTTTTTGATTACTGACAGTATCCTGTGCTGTAGTAGCGAATGTGATCTACAAATACTCTCTCATTCTTAGAATCTTGTGCATGAGGTTCTTTTCATCAGTGGATGAATGTGTTTGTCCTCTAAACTGTAAACTGCCATCATTTAGAGATCAGCCATGCAGTTGGATAAAATACAAGCACTTAGCTCAAAAATGTCCTGAATGCAGTATGGTAATCACTTAAAAATCAGCCTCTAGTGAAAATCTCTGCTGTTTTGGAGAAAATGATGAAAATGAATTGCTAGTAGCACTTCTGAAAAACCTTTGCCATCATAGAGAGTCAAAGCAGCCATCATCAAATGTGCAGTTCAATCTGAATTGAAGGACAGTTTACCAAGGAAGTTATTCTGCAATACCTGTGTTTCTCTGGAGATCTTGATGAAGAAGTTCATGTGCTTATTCCAGATAAGAGTCATGTTGTATTTTCCTGGGATAATGATATCAAACATCAGGTGAAGGGCATTCTTTTTCACATTATATCGTATTCCAGGATTTTTCCCAGAAATAGTGAAGGTTTCATCTCGCAGTATGAATGTCAAATTCTGGAAGAAAATTTATCTGGATGTTACAACTTCTCAAGTTTCAGTATTTTCCTTACAGTGTGTCACATTGCTGAAGATCAGATGCTGTCCTACTAGAGACTGTCTTGACATTCCTACTGATTTTTGAAAAGTCATGGCAGTCAGGTGAAGTCCCTAGAGACTGGAAAAAGGGAATTATTGCACCCATTTTAAAAAAAGGTAGGAAGGAGGACCCTGGGAACTACTGACCTGTCAGCCTTACTTCTGTGCCTGGGAAGATCATGGAACAGATCCTCCTAGAAGCTGCATTAAGGCACGTGGAGGACAGGGAGGTGAATTGAGACAGCCAGTACGGCTTCATCAAGGGCAAGTCTTGCTTGACCAATCTAGTGGCCTTTCTATGATGGGGTGACTACATCAGTGGACAAGGGAAGAGCTACAGCTGTCATCTATGTGGACTTCTGCAAGGCCTTTGACATGGTTCCCTACAACATCTATCTCTCTGAATCCAGAAAGCAGTGGTCAATGGCTCAACATTCAGATGGAGATCAGTGACAAGTGGTGTCCCTCAGGGGTCCTTATTGGGACCAGTACTGTTTAATATCTTCATCAATGACACAGACAGTGGGATTGAGCATGCACTCAACAAGTTTGCAGACAACACCAAGCTGAGTGTGGGAGAATCAGTATCTTTTGACAAAGCAATTCACTGCTGAGTCAGTAAAGTTCAAAATTGTATGACTTCGATATAGGCAAGAAATTTGGGGAGTAAAACATTGACATGAGAATTGAAAAAACTGATGGCAATTCCTTCTAAAACTGAAGCTCTAAGTTTAGCACTTAATTTCACTTACAAGATATCAATTCAAAGACAAAGAAGCTAAAGTTTCCGAAAGGGAAGCAAACGTGGGCTTAAAATAGATATTCAGCTGGATAACAGCAGAATGAAGACCTTACCCCAAGGTAAATGCTGATGGATCTGGAGCATGTAACCCCTGATTTCCCACAGATGACATTCTCAGTAACAATTTTGAAAGAAGAAATAGGTCTATTAACACTGCAGCCATCCTAAAAAAACCAAAACAAACCACAAAAAGCACAAACCCCCAGTAGATTCTGTGTCTGGATTCTTCCAACTGAAAACATAAAAGCATGAAAAAGTAAAGAAAGCTTAAACATGTCATGGCTCTGATTCTGCCTGTTTTGGGAGGTAATGACCTCTGATATGGTAGTCAAATTGACATCACTTCCCTAAAAGACACATTTATTATATTATAGTTATTTATGTTATTAAATCTAAAATTGGTTGTAATTGCATGAAAAATCTGTGTTTTGAGAAGTAAAGTCTTTTCATCTTAAGTATTGAAATAAGCAGAAAATATAAAAACACATTAAGTGTTTATAAAGATTCAAAAGTGCTCTAGTGGTTATAGGTGCATCCTAGGATACTTTCATTAGCCATTTAAATCAAGCTACTTCTTGATGCTAAGATACTGCCAAAATAAGCAGTAAGAGGCAGATTACCATAGCTAGTATGTATTCACAGTTGCCGTCAAACACAAAACGCTGTCCATCAAAAGTGGTGATGTGTCCTTCTCCATACAGATTACACGTTGAGGAACACCTTGATTTCTGAACACATTTCCATTTGCCTTTTGTGCAAGTGCTGGGAGTGAGAAGAGAAACCATACTCAGATTTCAGAGAAATGCCACTTTAATTGCTTCTTTTTATATATATGCACTTTTGTACATAAGATGTTCATTTAATTGACTGTGACCAAGTTACAATTAATATAAGAACCATAACAAAAAAATTATGGACTGCCTGGAAAATTAATTTATTACAAAGAAGAAAACTTAAGTAAATTTTGCTCTCTTTTTTCATGGAAGAAAGAATATAAAACTAATTTATTTTTGCTCTTAATAAGAACAGATTTCACTGTTCTGTGTAGTTGGGGGAGTGGTGGTGTTTTTTAAATACTAGATTAGTAACTGGAAAGGGAACAAAGTACTTTGAAAATGCTGCTAAAAAAATGGAAACAATCTTTTGGGGCCATTGCTTTTATCTACAGAAAAGAAGGAAGATTTTGGCCTCATATTTATTTAGGTGGAGCTGTTAATCCTTGACCATATGTAGTTTACAGTTACAGGCCCTACTGGATGTCCTTATTCCTGGATATGTATACGGCAGAAATTATCCCTGAAGCTGGTACCATGACTCTTTTATCTATACATATATATTGCCAAATGTTAAGCTTCTCTTTATCACCTCTGTGCTTTGTCACTGTATTCCTTCCATTCAGCTGTTGCCACTTCCTACTGTCCTGTCAAATAAATGCTTGTTATGTAGTTGTACAGTTTAGTGAAACAGATGTTCCGCAATGGAAAACTATGATTCTTACCACATCTCGCATTCAGTTTGGATCTGTTCACCTTTTCCATAAGCCAGACCACCATATTCACATGGACACTCCTCAGCTGGAACACACCTGCCATCGAGATTTTCATACAGCCCATCAGCACACACACAGCCTGATTCACACTTAGTGGGTATCTGGTAAATATCAACAGATTGCAAAATGAAAACAAATGTGAGATGCATTTTATCTTGTATGTGAATGGTGTGCAGAGTGAAAGTTCTAGTTTTGACTTGATTTCAGGTTTGTGATTTTCCTTGTACTAGTCAATACACCAGTCAATTGAACTAGTTTCACTGAAGTTGTAAGATATACCTGTTGTGTGAGATATTAAACATACTTAAAGACTCTGAAAAATTTCTTTCACTGCTGCCAATCTTTTGGACAGAGTACAATAGAAGTTTCTTTAAATCAAGGAAGCTTATTAAAATTCTTCCAATTAGTCTGTTTCCTTAATATAAAGGCATAACAAAATACCTATCAGGACAGACCAGAAGTCCACCTAGCCTAGATATCCTGCATCCTGTGAACATCAGATAGTTGGGAAAGAATAGAACAGGAAGCATAAACCACATGTTCTATCAGTTTCAAGTTATGTGCAGCTTATGGAGTACCTGAGCCAAAGCTAATAGCCATGTAGTTAAGAATCCTTAATGGATTTTTATTCTATTCATTTAATAGAATTTAATTCATTAATTCATGCAATTTAATTCCAGTAATAACTTCTTGAATATATGCAAATTTTGAGTGTCCACAGTCTGTGCAAAGAAGTCTGCTGCTTAACTGTATCATGTTAGAAGGAATATCTTTCATTTCACTAGAAGGAACGTAGTCAAGTTCTAAGTAACAACTAGAACATTCTTCCTCTCTCAAGAGGATAAATATCCCAGAGCTGTGAAACTCACACATTCAATTCCAGTAGCCAGCATCTGACAGGTACGGGCACATGCAGCTCCATACTTGTTTTCTAAACTGTCAGAACATGATACGTATTTCTTAGGAGCTTTGCAGCTTTCTAGGAAGAAAGAAAAACAAACATTGGAGAGATTGTGAAGTAGCAATTTTACAACAAAGGGGGAAAGAATATGTTTCTAAGTAAACCATATCAGACCCATACCTGCAGGATTTTGAGGTTTGCCTGTACAACTTAGCCTCCCATTAACGCAGTAGCTAGGGAAAAGGGGGAGGAAAAAAAAAAGGAATTTCATGCAATTTTCTCCTAAGAAAGAAATTTTAATTTTTTGCAAAATGGCTTTATGTTTCTCACCATTGGAAATATTTCATTTATGTTACTGGCTCCTATCCATCCTTCAAAATGGAACGTGAGTCAACTTGCTTCTCTTTACTTTTCATAGTATACAGTAACATCAGTTTTGAAAGTGAATAGTCATTCTTGAGGCTTGTATATAGCTCTCCAGGTGCTGTTGACAAAATCTCCTACTAGGAATAATCAGATCTTACCCATTAGTTTCTAATTTTTTCCTTAACATTTCTAAGCTTAAGGTAAGTAAAATACTTTTTGTTCATTTAAGAACCTTTGCATTTTAGGAAAAGGCAAAAAATATGTCTTAAAAACCAAACCTTTTGTATTAAAAGTAAAGGAGACTGTACTGGTTTTAGCTGGAATGGAGTTAATTTTCTTCATAGTAACTTGATGGTGTATGTTTTGGATTTGTGACTGAAACAGTGTTGATATAGCATGACATTGTTTTAGCTGTTGCTGAACAGTGTCAAGGCTATCTCTGCTTCTCATGCTGCCTCACTAGCAAGTAAGCTGGAAGTGCACAAGCATCTGGGAAGGCATACAACCAGTACAGCTGACCCAAACTGACGAAAGGGCTATCCCATACCATATGACATCATGCTCAGCAATAAAAGGTCAGGTAAAGAAGGAGGAAGGAGAGATGTTCAGAGTTATGGCATTTGTCTTCTCGAGTAACCATAATGGATGACAAAGTCATACTTTCCTGGAAATGTCTAAACATTTGCCTGCTGACAGGAAGTAGCGAAATAATTTCTTACTTAGCTTTGATTGTGTGTGCTGCTGTGCTTTTTAAATAAGCTAATTTTTGCTTACTAGTAATAAAGTAAGCTATTAAACTGTCTTTATCTTGACCCACAAATTTTCTTGCTTCTGCCCTTCTGATTCTCTTCTGCATCCAGCTGAAGTAGAGTGAACAAACAGCTTCGTGGTGCTTAGCTGCTTACTACCATTAACCCTCAACAGAGACACATGAAGACCCCTTGTCTCCATTTTCAGTTTGTTAATCTTTGACAGTCTTACCAGGTAATCCCACCAGTTATTATTGACTGGTCAGGCAAGATGTACTTTCTATCTTCTAAATAGCAGGGACAATATGATTTACGAACACACTCATTCTTGTGGTTCAAGTATGTTCCTTTAGGACAATTGCAGCCTTCAATAGGGATGTCAGTTGGATGACATTCCAGGGCTCGGTTGGAGAGTGACAAGCATGTCCTGTCACATGCCTGAGTGCTGTAGCTGAATGTTTGATTGCCAGTACAAATAATGGCTGTAAAACAAGACAAGAGTACATGTATGTTAAACTTCATTTACTTACCCTTTTCCTTGTGAAAGATAACTGCTCATGATGTGCTGCATATATTGTGTCAACAGCTTCAATGCTTAATGCTTCCTATCACCTCTCTTCCTGTGGATGTGGAGTTCTAACAAAAAATATTGCAGATCAGAGCTTAACACCAACCATGTAGGGGTTTGGAAGTTTTATGAAGGTTAAATATCTTATTGCTTCTTTGTGTATCTTGGAATAAAATAATGCAGAGAAGCTTCTTTGCAGAAATATCAATGTATTTTTGAGTGATTGTGCAACCTGTGCCTAAGTTGCATAATAGCAAAATTACATCTGTAACCAGACTTTTTCCTAGTTCTTTCTCATCTTATGGTACAGTATAGCTTTATTTATCTTATTTTATCACTTAATTATCAAGTCTTGGAAGCATCCACATGCTCACCTTAAAGCATATGACTAATCTTTTTCATGTAGTCTTAAAAGAACAATCCTTTTCTGAAACAAATTAGAAGGGTATTCAAAAGTTGGATATCTATTATCTCATTTCTGCTTTCCTCTGCTTTTTGTTCACTACTTTCCTCATTACTCTTAAGATGCTTTATCATTTAAGTTTTTTGTTGTGTTATGGCACATTGGTGAAGTCAGCAGCTCCTGGGAATACAGTTTTTATACCTGCTGGTTGGCCTACTTGAGTAACAACTAGCTATTTTCTAATGAATGACAAGTAGTTTTAAAATATGTTCTGGCTCTTATTCAGTTTTATCATAGGTGAATCAAACATGGGAATATTCTAAATGGAAACAGATAGACCTGTATGCATGCATCATCTGATGGCAGACTATTAAAAGTTGGTTCAGTTACTTACTACAATTGTCCATACTGTTTCTCCAGTTCTCAAGGATTAAACCCATTGAACTGCATGTTCGTGCATATGATCCCAGAGCAGAACAAATATAAGGAAAGGTCTCTTCATAATTACAGGCTTGGTAGACACATCTCTGAAACCCAATACATGGAGAGTACTCTGTTACTGGGGAGCAGACATTTGGAAGTGCTAAACCCTGGTGGTATTTAAAAGTCAATTAGATGTGGTGCTCAGGGACATGGTTTAACGGTGGACTTGGCAGTGTTAGGTTTACGGTTGGACTTGATGATCTTAAAGGTCTTTTCCAACCTAAATGATTCTACAATTCTATGATTCTATGCTGAATTGCAGAATTCATGCAAAATACCTATTACTGCATAACTAAAACTAATGAAAAAGATAAGATTAGTTGCCTGATTTACATGAATAAAATATACTTAGTACTTTAAAAATGCCTTTGTTTATTTGCTGCTTTTCATTTTTAATGTTTTCTGGAGATTTGCAAATATAATGAGCTCAATTATGCACATGGGAAAATCAATACATTGCATAGTTAAAATTGTTGACATGGAGAACTGTAGCATGAATAAAAATACATTCTGATTCATAGGGATGGGACTGGTGCCTATGAACAAACAGACTTTTAGTGTGGTGGAGATGTAATTTACAAAAATACATTTTCGTTAGTTTCTATGCATTGCTGATCCAAATGAGTGGGATGCTGTATATGAGTACATTCTGGACTCCCTTTGTACACTGTCTATCATAATTTCCTACCTTGTAGAAAGGAATAGGGTTCACCACAGCATGGCATTTCTCGAACACTGTACCCTTCTTGGTAAGAATGGAGCAATGAGTCTCAGCAGATATTTCTAATGAAAGTAAATCATGGACATTAAATAGATAAAGTTAGGAAAAATAAATGAAAAAAAAAAGAAAAAGAAATTAAAAAAACCCTGGACACACTAGTGTAGCTGAGCTTTTGGCAATGATTGATTAAATAAAACGATAGCTTCTTAGCTTGTTAGCTTGCAGACTAAATTTTTGTTCAAAAAGCTCAGTAGGGCTTGCTTTTTTTTTTTTTTTCTTGAAGACCAATCACAATAGAGACTTGAGAAGGCAAAGCTTGTATTTCAGTCACAGTGCCATGGACATTGCAATTTCACTGGAAATATCACCAAAAATCTCTCATTTATAATTTCAATCCCAGGTCTCTTGAATGGGATCTGATAAGTTTTCACTAGATATGTATTGTAGAAGAAATCAGAAATGTATTGTTGGTGATAGAATTTGTGATTTTCAATCATTTCACTCTCTGCTTCTCTCAAACTCTCTCATTCCCCTAGTAAGGGTTTATGGAAGTGTCAGACAAAGCTAGCTGGAGAGATCAGTTACAACAGGATCATCTACTTACTGTTCAGTTGACTCAAAGCGCAAGGGTCAGTATCTCTCTCTAAAGCAGGATGGCAATTTCCTGCCCTCCAGGAATCTACAAACAGGGAGGCCATCCCTTCAGTGATATCCATGCTAGTCATGAAGTCATCTGTAGTGTCTCCATTGTAATTGCCACACAAACCTAATCACATCAGAAATGAAAGAGATGGCTGAAAATTAAAGAATGTGTACACAGTAGTCTACGTTTCATTCTATAATAGTGAGAAAACTGATTCAAAAGTTCTGCATGGAGTGTCAATGAATACTATAGGTCAAGTAGCCAGAGAATTTTGATTATATACACATTCAGTCACTGAGCCTCTGCCTTCTTAAGATTGTTCACCTCTTTTCAATGACAAATTCATATAGAAGTTTTTGTCTTGCTTTTAGAAAAAAGTTTTTTTTCAGGGGTTTTAAATCCAGCAAAAGAAAAAGGCCATGTATATTTTTGCGGTTACATATTTTCTTTTGTATATAAAATCTGCAATGACAAAGAATATACGTTTAGACTTTTTTAAAAGCTGAAACCTCTCTGTAATTCCCCATAGATAATTAGAATGCAGGATATGCCTTTGTGGCTAATGTTGCTGTGCAATAAACATAAACATTTCCATCTGGTGCTTGTCAGCTGAGAAGCTTTTATTCTTAGGCTCATTGTGTTTACAGTGATCATGCACTTTGTTCAAAGAATCATGTGCTCCAAAATACAGCGACTACACAGACTAATTTGTTGCCCTTTCATTGTGTAGTAAAGCACAAATTGAAAAAGATACACATAAACCATGTGAAGAACAGTATTATATTACACATGAAAAATGTCACCCATCTAATTTCTTTGATTAATTTTGAAGTTTTAGTGAAAAACAAATTCTTAGCATATCAGTTTTCCAATACAGGTATTTTTGTTGTTTTTTCTTTGTATCCAAAGAAGAAAATATATTCTTTAAAGGATGAGTATTGAGCTTTCAAAATTACACTCCTTACATTTTCTCCTTCCCATGGGGACTAGATTTCTTACCTAGGGTTCTGCCTTTGAATTGTGATCCAACTTTCACATAGGCCTGGAACACAGGTGATGTCTGAACCACAACTTCCAGCCCAAAGGTTGTATACATTTGAACGTACATCGAGGACTGTCTGAAAATAATGATATCTCCTAAAAGAACAAGGATATTTAGAAATAGATTTTGATACACAGGATATTGCAAAGTAATGATTTTAATGCATGTGTAAGTGTTCTTGCAATCTGTCTACAAGTCTTCTCCTTCCACACACAACTCTCCACACAGGGACAGATGCAATGGGAAAGATTTTAACCTTCCTCTAAAACCTCTGCTATTGAGAATTGCAAGAGAAAAGATGTTGGGTTGTGTAAAACAGACATTTAATGTAATTTGGATTTTACATTGTATTTGGTTTGCGTGGCAAGGTTTTGGTAGCAGGGCAGCTACAGGGTGACTTCTGTTGAGAAGCTGCTAGAAGCTTCCCCCATGTCTGACAGACAATGCCAGCTAACTCCAAGATGGACCCACCGCTGGTCAAGGCTGAGCCCATCAATGATGGTGGTAGCACCTCTGGGATAACGTAGTTAAGAAGGGGGAAAAAAACCCAGCATAACTGCAGCCGGAGAGAGGAGTGAGAATATGTGAGAGGAACAACTCTGCAGACACCCAGGTCAGTGAAGAAGGAGGGGCAGGAGGTGGTCCATGTGCCAGATCAGAGATTCCCCTGCAGCCCATGGAGAAGACCATGGTGAGGCAGGCTGTCTCAGTGCAGCCCATGGAGGTCTATAGTGGAGCAGATAGACACCTGCAGCTCATGGAGGAGTGCATGCTGGAGCAGGTGAATGCACCCAAAGGAGTCTGTGACCTCGTGGGAAGCCCGTGCTGGAACAGGGTCCTGGCAGGACCTGTGGACCCATGGAGAGAGGAGCTCACACTGCAGCAGCGGAAGAGTGTGAGGAGGAAGGAGCAGCAGAGATAATGTGTGATGAACTGACCGCAACCCCCATTCCCCATCCCCCTGTGCCACTGCGGGGAGGAGGCAGAGAAAACTGGGAGTAAAGTTAAGCTCATGAAGAAGGGAGGGGTGGGGAGAAAGTGTTTTACTATTTGGCTTTATTTCTTATTACTCTACTCTGATTTGATTGGTTATGAATTAAATTAATTTTCTCAAATTGAGTCTGTTTTGCCTGTGACAGTAATTGGTGAGTGATCTCTCCCTGTCCTTTTCTCAACCCAGGAGCCTTTCATTTTATATTCTCTGCCCTGTCCAGTTGAGGAGGTGGAGTGATAGAGCGGCTTTGGTGGGCACCTGGCATCCAGCCAGGGTCAACCCACCACAGAAGTATATTCCCTTTTCTTTACCTGATCTGTAAGGTAGCCGCTTAAGTTCACCATCGTCAGTAAGGAGTTCATTCTGAGAAATCACAATTTTGTCCTGTAAGAAAAGGACATGGAATCAGAAGTAATTATCTGTACTGATGGTATTCTATGTTCTTTAACTTAAGCAACTGTATTGTCAATGACCTATATAATAAGAAAAGATTGAGTCAAGCTTTTTCTTACATGTTATTCCATACTACCTTAACTTTTCACTTTGAAAATACTCTAACTTCCAGAGTTGATGTGGCAACTGAGATCTTTACTGTGTATGCATGAACTGGAACATATCTTTAATATCTATTCCCCATAATTTTTCAGTTTAGGCTACTAGCAATGACTTTAAGTATTTATTTTGCTAATCTGGTTACTGAAATGCTAGATAGAACCTGTGAAGGGAATACTTACCTTTGTAGATAGGTAAATTACAGCACTAAGTGACGTCTCAGAATGAGAATAACCAGACCTTTCATATACAGCCATTAGGGTTCCATTGTGCGGCAGGCTGGAACTCTGGAGGAAAACAGTGAAAAAGGAAGTCTGTGTCAGAATAACAATGATTTGTAGAATAAATGTTTATCATAGGAAGACCTTAGTTTGTGTTCCAATAGGAAACCAAAGACAGACTAAAATATGTCCATTTGATATTGAGTGTTTCTAGGTGGCAAGAATTTACCTTCACAAGAACGTAAGTGCAAACACCATGGAACCTGTACGATCTAGAATCAAATGTGGTAACAAAGGAGCCTCCTTCCAGTGAACACCTTCCAGGGCNAGTAAAGTTAAGCTCATGAAGAAGGGAGGGGTGGGGAGAAAGTGTTTTACTATTTGGCTTTATTTCTTATTACTCTACTCTGATTTGATTGGTTATGAATTAAATTAATTTTCTCAAATTGAGTCTGTTTTGCCTGTGACAGTAATTGGTGAGTGATCTCTCCCTGTCCTTTTCTCAACCCAGGAGCCTTTCATTTTATATTCTCTGCCCTGTCCAGTTGAGGAGGTGGAGTGATAGAGCGGCTTTGGTGGGCACCTGGCATCCAGCCAGGGTCAACCCACCACAGAAGTATATTCCCTTTTCTTTACCTGATCTGTAAGGTAGCCGCTTAAGTTCACCATCGTCAGTAAGGAGTTCATTCTGAGAAATCACAATTTTGTCCTGTAAGAAAAGGACATGGAATCAGAAGTAATTATCTGTACTGATGGTATTCTATGTTCTTTAACTTAAGCAACTGTATTGTCAATGACCTATATAATAAGAAAAGATTGAGTCAAGCTTTTTCTTACATGTTATTCCATACTACCTTAACTTTTCACTTTGAAAATACTCTAACTTCCAGAGTTGATGTGGCAACTGAGATCTTTACTGTGTATGCATGAACTGGAACATATCTTTAATATCTATTCCCCATAATTTTTCAGTTTAGGCTACTAGCAATGACTTTAAGTATTTATTTTGCTAATCTGGTTACTGAAATGCTAGATAGAACCTGTGAAGGGAATACTTACCTTTGTAGATAGGTAAATTACAGCACTAAGTGACGTCTCAGAATGAGAATAACCAGACCTTTCATATACAGCCATTAGGGTTCCATTGTGCGGCAGGCTGGAACTCTGGAGGAAAACAGTGAAAAAGGAAGTCTGTGTCAGAATAACAATGATTTGTAGAATAAATGTTTATCATAGGAAGACCTTAGTTTGTGTTCCAATAGGAAACCAAAGACAGACTAAAATATGTCCATTTGATATTGAGTGTTTCTAGGTGGCAAGAATTTACCTTCACAAGAACGTAAGTGCAAACACCATGGAACCTGTACGATCTAGAATCAAATGTGGTAACAAAGGAGCCTCCTTCCAGTGAACACCTTCCAGGGCAGGGCAAGTCTTTGCAGTTCCATTGACCCATCGTACATTTACTGAAGAAAATAAGAATTTCTGTGTAAGGTTATTCTCATACTAAGGCACTACTATCAACAGAGGATTTGATCCTCCTGTCTGGAGATTTTGCTGTAGCTGATCAACATGCAAAATTGGTTAATAAACACAGTGTAACATACATATACATTCTGAACTTTCATTATTTCCACTGTTTTGAAATTTCTTTTCTTCATGCTCTAAGAACTCAGCTACTTCCTAGTAACAGAAGATATCATTTGTATCACTTTTCCCCTTATATTTTCTATGCTTTGATTTTCTTTGTCTATGTATGTCAGTTGAAGTTGTTCATCTTAATTCAAAGTTGCTGAACTCACATATGGATTGTCAGCAAACTGTTCTGAATAGATTAATGATGAAAAGTTCAGAGGTTCAAATTCCATTATTTATCATTTATTTTACTTATTAGAATTATGATAGGAAGACAAGTAGCACAAAAAAAATGACTCCACTTTTTCTAGAAAAATAATCCAAATTTTAAAAACATTGTCTTAAGTAATTATTTTCTGTTGCAAAACAGATTTGGTGATCAGAAACACTGAGATTGCCAGAAAGAAACTGCAAACACTGGATATTTGTTTTGTACTACTTTTACCTCCACTGTCACAGGGGAGATAAAAACGCTACTGTTTTGTGTGGCCTGAAGGAGCATTTATATTTGTACAGATTAATCAGGAAATGAGACATGTACATCTTCAATTACAAATGTATGATTTGTAGCACTCAAAGAAGGTGACGTCAGAGATGGAACGACACATTTGCAGCTGCCCTCTGAAAAGTTAGGCTAAATTTTCCAATCACTTGGTGAGGATACTCTCCATCCTCTCATGAAAGTACTTGTTGCTACTCACCAGGTCCTGCAGGCTGCTTTCATTGTCTCACCAGGAGCATAGGTTTTCCCATTCAGTGCACATGGACACTGCTTAATGTGAACACATGTTTGATTTTTTGAGATGTCATCAAGAACAGTTCCTGCCAAAGAAGAGAAACAAAATAAATACTTTTCTGTATCCTCACTAAGCACTGAAGCTATTATAGCTTGAATGCCTTCCGAAATTAGTTTGAGAATGCTATTCTTTCACAGCCAGTGCCCATACTTAGAGATATAACGTGCAGGACATTTTCTCTTAGCTAAAACAAAACTGACTCTTTATAAGTGATAACATGTTTGGCTACTTTGTTACATGAAAGTGCAGACAATTGTCTCCATTTGAAATTTGAACTTAATTTGAAATAACAGTAAGGTTGATTTTTTTTTTTTTTTTTTTTTTTTTTTTTTTTTTTTTTTTTTTTTTTGCTATGACACGCTAATTAAGTTGGGAATTTTGAAGAATGGACACATTTTATTTCCTAGAGTACTAATTCTAGTTTTAAATATGTAGGTCACAACACATTCCTTTTGACTACTATAAAATGGTGAGGATATTGATGTAAATACCCATAGCACAGTAAAGTTGGAGGATATTTCAGTTCTGAAATTTCAAGAAATGATGCAAATGATAGTCATAATTACAATTTTTGTAGGAAGTTAATCTAGAACTACTTTAAAGGAATTTTACAAAATGACCATAATATTGCAGAACTTCTCTGAGTTATGCTACCTCTGATGCCCTGAAAGGCTAGATACCTGTTTGGGATAGGAAATTAATGAAGCTTGGTCAATGTGAACAGTATATATATTACAGTATAGTTACCCAAGCAGGGAGTGTATGATTATACCGTCACATATCATGGTCTTGCGAGGAAAATGCTTTCACAGCTCTGTTCTTGCAAATAGTGTCCAAGGGTCTTCAAGGACCATGGCTATTCAAGACACTAGTTACGTTACCCAAGAAATGGCATTCCAGCAGCACAATGCCCTAAAACGTACTGCCAGTTCATTGTTAAGAAGTCTATTGCACGTGACTGGATATATGCCAAAAACATTTGTATGGGCCATTTTGGATATAATGAATACAGAAATGATACCTTCCGGACAAAAGCAACCATAGGTACAGTGACTGGAACAGCTGTACTCTGGGTTGGAACAGGTTTTAACACATGGAGAACCACATTCCTCATAGATTTGGTTAGCAGAACATTTTCCCACAGCTGCAACAAACAGTGAAAGTGTTAAGATTTTTAAAGTGTAAACATAGAAGAATATCCACCACCTAGGATGGAGAAGACCTTGTGATTTCTGGCACTAACATTCTTTTATTCTACCTCAATACTCAATTCATCATCTGAGTATTCATCATTACCATCATATTCATTCTAGCTTTTACTAATTTTTCATGCCCTATTTATTAGAAACTCCTCTCAGAGGACTGAAGATTTATTACAGCCTAATAAACTACCACAAATCAGAATTTCTGTAGTACTTGAAGGATTTAAAGAATATAATTCTTGATTTTCTGTATAGTTCCTGCTTATCAGACATTATCTGATTTTCAGAATGCAGCAATTTTAATGTATGGAACTCAGAACATGTTTTATTATGTAATAAATTCAAGCAGAGATTTTTCCTTATATGAAAAAGTAAAAATAAGTGAGGTAGGAAAATAGAGGTAGGTAGAGATGGGGCTGACAAAGAAACAATAAAGTCTAAAAAGTTAATTATCTAAAAAGTTCAAAGCTTTGTCTTTAATCACTTTACTACCAGTTCTAGTAATGGTCTACTGGCAACATGAAAACTACCATGATTTGGAGAAAACCAGGCTATTATTTTACTGTGATTAGTAAGAATTATTGTACAAGTCTGTCAATGTACACAATGCCTTACTAATATTTATCTGAATCTGCAAAATGCCATGAGGAATTTAGAGTTTTGAGGATTAAAACCAATTGCAGACCAACCAAAGAATAAAATGGGTTACCAATTTAGGTAAGATGGATAACCTTGGAGAAGAGGAGGGGAAAAGTTATTTTAGAAAGAAGTACAATTTCAAAGTGCCAGGGATAATAATGGAGCTTAGTAGATAATGTTCACAGTAAGTATGAAGAAAGAATGAAAGAAAACTCAATGTTAAATACAATATAAAAAAGAAGAGTGACACCAGTATGTGAAGATCAAGAGGAGAATAGAAGAATATGGCACCAGAGATGTAGGGAGGGCAAAATGATTCAAGGCCTCATCAATAACAATGGTGAGACAATAGACTATGGCAAGTTAAACAATGACTTCAGGAATATAATTCAACTGGGATTTTACTATTCTTATGCTAAAATCTAAATGGTAGCCAGTCTTAAGAATTTCTGAAACAGAATAAGAATCAAGGGAGAAGGAGAAATATATTCCTGTCAAAGCAATTTATTTTATGAACTTGCTACCCATGACCATATATTCATATAAGGGATAAATAAAAATAGTATTAAATTATATGCTTCTGAAGGACAATATCATATTAAGGTAATTTTGAAAGTGCCTCTTTTTTCACATGAGCTACATCTCTGATGATTTAACGTGTGTGTTGGTTTAGAAATAACAACATCAATTTAAGTTACTTTTGACTTTTTTATCATCAGCATGTTGTCTTACAAAACAATGAATCCTGCTACATAACACTGACTACAGATTGAAGTTTCAGGTAAATTAAAAAAGACTGCAAAAAGTGACCCATAACTTTGATAACAAACAGGCATTTGAAAAAAAGTATGTCTGATCAGGTACAGCTTGGAGAGTAATGGAAGATTTGCCTCCTATTTACTTCCTATCAGTAACTACAATTAAGAAGGTTGAGCATCTGAAAATGGACTGCTGAAAATCTCCTGTGAATAAAAGGAGCTATGGCAACGGTTAGCAAAAAGGTTCAAAGACTTTAGAGGCCATTTAAAAGTTCTTTCTCTTCACTGGCCAATTTGCTAAGTACAATAATGAAAAAAAAAAAAAGTACTAAGAGAGAACAGCCTCCTGTTGGATGTCTGAGAAATTCAACATTTTTCACGTGATGGATGTTTCTCTCCTTTATGGTCACTGATCTAGATGTAGGAGCTACATTTCATGCTTTCTTCTTTGAGGTTTCTGTGCTCTTCTTAATGCTTTACCAAAGACCAATGTTGTTCTATTAGGATAATAATTTGTTTGATTCAAGACAGCAGAGACTTTTCTATCAGTTGATTTAAATTCCAGTCAATCATCATTCTCCCTCTATGTAAAATAGAGCAAGTTTAAGCACAGTCCCCTATGAATAAAACATTTGAACTTACAGCAGAAGTTTTCAGTTCTCCAGTTGAGCACCGTTTGATGAGACATAGCACATTGCCTTGAATACTCTGAAAGTGTAGAGCAAGTGCAATTGTTTTGTCCTGGCTCACTGCAGTCCTGCATGTCAAGCTGGCAACGAATGACAAACCCATCCTTTGGTACACTGCAGGTTGGTGACACCAAGTTAAGTAGCTGAGAGCAGATCATGGCCTAAATAAAAACATAAAGAAAATTGTTCTTAGTAGTGTTTCCTGCATATGAAAACCACAATAGAATATCACTGCTAGTTATGATTTTCTTGTTGGTTTGTTTGCTTTTTTCCCCCTACAGTTTAATAATATGCATTTGACTTAAAATGCACAAGTTCATGAATAGAAGGGAATATAAATACATTGCATAATAGAAGGATCTTGATCCGTTGAATTAGTTCCAATTGGCATTAAATGGAAAATTAACTCATTTTTCAGTACCATCAGTCCCCATAAAAATGGCTGAGAACATTACAGGCAGAGAGTATGTTGTCTCATGGAGATTCAGTTCCAGGACAAATATCCCTGAGAACAACATTCATTCCCCTTTGAGCAAACATTTGGTACATTTGTATTGCCTATCATGCTGCCTGCTGCAGTACAAGGTCTCAAAGAGAAACAATGTAAAAAGGTTAAATCTCCCAATCAACAGAAGTTCTCCATCAGATCAAAGTAATTTTCAGTGTGAATACAAGTAGTATTTACAATCCTTATCTTCAGAAAAAGTATCTTCCTCACAGGACCCACAGAAACTCTTGTTCTTTATTCCTGCTTTTGTTAATGAAATGCTACAAAACTAATGTTTCTCTCTTTTTTTGTTCTGGGAAAAGGAGAATTTCAGAAGGATTCTAGCTGGCTCTTCCTCTGTAGTATGAAAGCTAAACTTTTTAGCAAGAGGAATGATTTCTATGTTCAAACTAAGAGATTCTTGGGTTGCTAGAAAAATAAGATGAAACTATTAAGGAAAAAAGAAGAAAAATCTCCTACTTCAAGAGAAAACTGTTTAAGCATTCTGTAATTACTAATAACCTGCATACTGTAAACAAATAAGTACATAAGAATTGCAAAGAATGATCATTCTATGTAAAGTGAAATGCTTTTTAGAGGATAACAATGAGCATCTGCCATTAGGTATATGATGACTTTATGACCTGCTAGGTAGAAAAAACAAACAAACAAACACAGATTGCTGAGAGAAATTGTGGAGTTTCCATCTCCTCAGACTAGAAGATGCACCCAGGAGATACTGGAAACCTAGTAGGACATTAGCCTGGACAACCTGCTCTAGCTGACCCTGCTTCAGCAGAGGGGTTGGACTAGATGATATGAAGAGATCCCTTCCAAGCTAAACCATTCTGTGATTCAGTAAAACCTATGTGGGAATGCAAAATTTGAGTTTCTCTGGTAAAACAATTTAACAGGAACATCTTAAGTAGGATTTGATTCCTGTATCTGCAAAATCTAAGAAATAGAAGTCCTTTTGTTCTTTGCTGCTACCAAGCTTCCTCTTTCAACCATAGTTACATGGATGAATCATGTTTCAGGTATGATGATTTTCTAGGACTGGAAGTGATAGCAGTTGGTAGTGGTTGGCCCTGTTATCATTGTTATCTGGCAATATGTTTAAAGCATCATTGAATGTCTTTCAGTCTGTACAGCTTATAATCAGGTCTCCAGTTGTTCAATACACGTTTCTTTAAAGCTTCACTGGTATCCATGAATTTTCTGTGATGACCTGCATGAAATTTCAGAAAGCTGTGAGCTAAATGTGGGTAGGTTTATATGCACGATATAAACCCAGCCTCAATAATGCCATGGGCTTTTTTCAAATTGTATTTTAATGCAAATAAATCCTTTTCTTTTTCATATCATGCTATACAAATTTTGACTTTATCCATTTTCATGGAAGTCAGTTTTACGTCACCGTTGCCTCTCCATTGTTTCTTTCTTTCTTTCTTTCTTTCTTTCTTTCTTTCTTTCTATCTATCTATCTATCTATCTATCTTTCCAGCTCTGTTAAGAATCATGCTGTAGAAAACCAAGAAGATCTTTCTTACGTATTTTTTGTGAGGAAAGGTGGAAATTGATATCTCCTCAGACAGGCAGATCTCTGATGGATCATCCATTTTTTGTAATGCAGCAAATTTATATGTATCCAGCAATTTACCTGTAAATTGAATGATTATAATTTGTCAGGAAAAATCCCACACGGATTTGTTTAATTCTTGCTGTGATCTAGCAAAACTCAGATTCTACTCTTTACTGTGAAAGGTCCTACTAATTAATCCTCCTGATGATAACAACTACCTCTTTTGCCCTCTACCTGGAGTCTATTCAGTAAAGCATACTTTTATCATCTTGATCATTTCTCTGAGCTATTTCCAAACCTATCACATTTACTACCTTACATGATACCAGCTGTTACCATTTTTCTGCCTGCTGTGCTATCTTTTGTGAGCTGCTAATTCATGCCTCTTCTCCTCATCCCCCGTTCTTATATTTTTCCCTATATGTGGGGTTACACTCATCACAACCCAAAAAATATTGTATACTTTTTAGAACTCTTTTCTGTGATGTGTATAGAAAACTGCATCTGGCTATGTTAATTTGAGACTAGTTTACTGTGTAATTTAATATCTCCACACTAACACTGTAGTTCAGATTAGCAGTATGCTTTTAAAGCAAATCTTCCAAACATCCCCACTCCATACAATTTGATTTCCATTGTGGAGTGATCTTGGCATAGAGTTCCTTTAGGATGAAACCAAGCCAGAAGATGTGCTCCAAGAGCATGTGTAATGAGCTCCAACTGCTAATGGGCACCAGTTCAACAGACCAGATTAGAGTGACTCTGAAGTGAACCCCCCTAAACCACATACAGCACAGAGGTCAAGTTCTCAGCACCAACTAGTTTGTTCTAAAGATCCACCCTTACTGGGCCATGCTACTTCTTAATGTTCTTGTCCACTATGTTCTTTTTATTACAGCCTCATTCTTGCTTCTGCCTAACAATAATTTCCCTCACTGTACCTTACTATGAACCTAGACTGTTCTGAAAGTTTGATGAGAGAGAGAGAGTGATCCTTACCACCTCTTTCTAAAATAGAATAGATTTCTTATCACTTGTCTGAGGAAACCACAGTATTATCATCATAGCAAATAATAGTATATAGCATAATCACATGATAGGTATGTTGGTGATCTATGGGAGTGCTTTACTCAAATCTGAAACTGAGCAGTCAGAGCAATGTTAGTATAGTATTAAATTTCCATCTTGACTCAGTTTAACTGTTTAATTAGGTCTTCTTCCATCTGACCTGTCATTAGATCTTACCTTCACTCACAAATTCATTCAGTTCATAACCATCATAATTTCCACACATTCCACAGGTTTTCCCCATGTATTTTTTTTCAGTCAAAACCTAAAATAAAATAAAACAAAACATTTAAAAGGATTGCCCTAAGTAAAATTATCTATACAGCATTAACTTTCTCAAACAAATTCAGTTCAAGGATTCAGTTAAAGATGATCCTTCTCATCAATTTCAGTGACTTGATTGGAGGAAAAGCTTTGGAAGCAGTAACTTCTTTTCTCAACAGGCAAATAGTGATTGTTGTGATTTTTTGAATTAATAAATGAATAAGATTCTAAGGCATTTCCAGAGAAT
>VXBL01001376.1:29362-126353 GCA_013400195.1 Aramus guarauna
AAAGTGTATAAGATTTTCCCGGAAGGTGGGGGGGGGGGGGGGAGATAATATTCTAGGGAGACAGAAAAAGTAGAAATGGAAATGATGCTGTTTTCTTGCTGACATCCTTGTTGACAAAGCATGATTTTGTTCTCTTAAGAAATTGAAGGTTACAGGAAGAAAATCTGTTTTCAGAAGAGGTTATTCAATTATCTACTGCTCTGGAGAGTAAAGTGGTAATAATGCTACTGGCTACAATCAATGAATTGTTATCAAAGTCTTAGAACAGAGGAAATAATCTGACTATACATACAATATAGTGTGTATCCATCACAGTAGATTTCCTGTTATATATGTGATAGTAGTGCTGGTAAATCTCCCAGACAATTTATAATCATAACAATCTCTCTGTTTTAGCAAACTTACCAATTTAGAATTCAGTGTCTTTTGTGGCATTAATGTCACAGGCCACACTGAGAAAATGTATCCTTTTTTTGAAAATATAGTAGGGATTTTGGAGGGAAAACATGAAAATATTCAGAAAAAAGGAAAGAAACAAAGGAGCTGGTAGGAACACCATATGTTTGAAACCAAAAGATGTCCAGGGGAAGCACAGTAGAAACAACAAAACTATGGCATACACCACTATTAAATTCTATACAACTTTAAACAACTTCAGCATCCCCTTAGCAAAACATTATAGCTGCTGGAATAGCCTGAGGAAAGTTTAAAATCTGTGAAGGCATCCACAAGTCTCAACATTAGTGGCTTTGGTTAACTACCAATGCTGGAAGGAAAAGGAACACACAGGTATAAAAAGCAAAGTTGTTTATTTCAGGAGGAATGGATGAAGCAGGAAAAGAATAAATATCCAAATAGTAAACACATGCAAAAAGCACCCACTAGGTCTAAAGAGATTTTGTCATTCCAGTAAGTCACTGAGAACTTTCTCTTCTTTATAAGACCATTTTACTAACCATGAGATAGTCATCATTGTTCCATATGACAACTAGCTCCATCTCCATCAGCCTGGCCACCAGACGGATGCTGCGTCCATAAGGTGCTATTTGAATTCCATTGCTGGTATAAGGCAGCTTAATGACACTGTAATAAGGTGAGAAGAGAAACTGACCTTCTCATACCAATATTATACAGGTATTAGTTATCTTCTTCAGATATAATATGTATACAATCTGACTACTTGCAGCAATATGAAATAGATATTTTTTCCTTTGTAACTGTAACAATTCAAGATACGTTAAAATTTCTGTTGATCAAAAACCAATATCAGCAGTTTCATAGAAGAATCACCAGGAGACAGTTGCATACTGATTATAGCAGTGAAAATGTTTGCACAGAACTTGGCATCTTCACTTGGTTTGGCTTTATTAGGGTACAGTTATACATTTCAAGAACTTGTAAGAATTCAACTTGTGTGGTAGAACTGTTGTTGATTATCCTGCAGAGCTTCTATGGATGACAGCCTGTTAATGCAGGAATTATTGCTACAGCTGAAAACTGACAAGGTTGAAGAAACCCATACTGGCAATGTTGTAGCAGAATTAGATTTTCCTCATTGCAGGTGAATTCTAATGCTACAAACTAACAACATTAAAGAACAAATATTTTTTTTTAAGTACTCAATAAGTATGTGATACAATCATCGAAAACTTGATTCACAAACTTCTGAAGTTGCCCAGGCCAGCCCTCCATGTGAAGCAGGGCTATGTGCAATGCTAGAGCAGGTCAGTCATGGCATTTGGTTCTTGTGAATGTAGGACAAAAATTTAAAATGCAGATCATCAGGTTATGTCCATAGATTTATATAGTTTTCCTGGAACATAAACTAATAAAGGAAGTTTTTCTAAATACAGTTTGCTAAATTAAGGTGTAGCTGCAAGTTGTCTTTTTGTCATGGTAGATATTGTACCCAGGTAAGTATAACAAGATAGAGACAATCCACAGTCAGTTATTTCCTGTAACTGCATGTACTCACAGACAAAAATTCAAAACTCTCTATCTGATAAAAATGCTGAAAACTCATCTGGAGAAATTTCCTTGTATGGGAGCAATTTTTCTAGAAGAAGGAATGAATGAAACAGCTGTTTTCTGGACATGGTAATCCTTGGAATAATGTGAACAGTCAGTGGTCTCATACACAAGGACTTCTTTGTAAGTCCCTCCAATATTTCCCTGTTGGTTGTATAGTTCAAAGTTTCTCTTTTATCCTTTATAAGTGTTATCTTTAGCACAGAGGGTTCAGAGTTATTTAAGTCTCAAATCAAATGAACTCTTAAGTAAAACACAGGAAATTCAACTAACATCTACTAAAGCGTATAAGCTGTTTCATCTGTGCTTGTAGTAGAGATACTGTGTAAGCATAGAGATACTGCATAAGCAGACTGGTCGTATTTAGCAGACTGTAGTTTCAATGTGAGACTTGTTTTGGTCTGAGAAGGTTAGTTTATGCCTTTGGCTGCACAAATGTACTCTAAGCTTGATTCAAATAACTGCAAATGTAGTACCTATCTAGAGAGTGTGAATGCTTGGTAGGGAGAAATGGGAGTAGAGTCCAGTTAAGTGTGCCAAATTCTGTAATTTGTTAATTCATTTTTGATACAAAGTAGTCTTCTTTAGTGTAACTGCCATATAACTCCTTGCCTTCTTTAAACACTTTTTTTTCCCATTCATCACAGAATCTTACCCAACACTCCTGACAGAAATGCTGCCTTTCTCAACAATGACAACGGAAGGTCCCAGCTCAATAATGATCCTCGCAATTTTTTTGTCCAGCCCACGGCGGAACTGAATGTTGAAGTCTGGGCTGGTTTCATCACATACAGTTGCAAAGATATAGTTGCAGGTCCCAGTGAAGTCATACTGATATTTATCAAAGGTTGAAAAATGCCCTCCGCCCCAGGTAGAACAGGAATCCTTGCTCAAAACTATAAAAGTGAAAGAGAAAAATGGATTTAGGTTTCCTAACAGCATATTTGCTCATTCTGATTGCCTTTTCAAATATATTCAGCTTAATTATGTAAACAACATCCTAGCTTGTTTGTTTGTTTGTTTTTTGGATGATCACAAGTACTCACCTATTTTTACCTTTAGTACAAACTTCATGTAGCTTTTCCATGCTTATGCTGAATGAGAATTCACCTAATTCAAGCCACACTCTGCTTATTCTCCCTAAAGAAATGCTTCTCATTATGATATATTTGCATTTCATATCATTCTTTTTTGTTCTACACCTCTGCATTGTCCCCAAACTGGATCAAGAATTTAATTATCAACCACTGAAATGCAGCAACTTTTGGAGCACACAGATTTTTAATAGTATGCAACAGTAAAGCACAATATTTTAAGGTAAAACATTAAGACTACAGATTACTAGGAAGAAAGTCTGTAAATAGAATATGATAGAAAACTTGTTCAAAATAGTAGGACTGATATCCGTATTTATTTTAGAAAGGATCTACTCAAAATTGTGTATTTTCAGAAGGGTTATAGCCTTATAGAACAGCACCTCTTGTAAAATACAGTATATCATGTTAGCATGATGACATTTATTCATTCTTGTCATGGATGTGGAAAACTAAATGTTTAATGAATGAAATTTAAATTGAAAAGTCTGTGCTTCACATTTCTTCAGAAAAGAACATGCGAAAAGTTGATTGATCCCGACAAAGGTTAATGTAGCTCGGTATTTTATTTCTAGCAGTGATCATTAAGAGGCTGCCCAAGTGAAGAGTACCATCAGGTCAAGCATGTATACTTCCCCAGATACTCTCTCAGTCTCCAATTATTTTCAATTCAGGCGATTTTGTGAGGCTATTGGGATTTGTCTGCTTACTCCCCCTTGTGCTCTGGCTTCCAAGTACTTGACCAGCCTCCTTTTGAACCGAAGTGAAATTTCTTTGTAACAGAAAATACCACAATCACTGTTGTCAGAAGTTACTGCTTTAATTATGAGTTAACACTTTAATGGTACCTGCCTTTCTAACAGTACTGATACCCAATAATTTTAGTACTTTAAAGGTATCATATGCTAATTATTTTGTGTTTTGACATGGCATACAACATTACACAAGAGAGTAGTATCTTACTATCTTTTGTATTTTTAGACTCAGAAGGACCAGCACAAATTTGCAGTAAGTAGGTGGCTGGAGTCAATTTTGCTTACAGATTTGGGTGCATACACAGAAGCCATTCTTAGGAGTTAAGGGAAAACTTCTGGGAAACTACCAGAACTGTGGCAACAATAGCTTCGGCTGGTACAGGTGGATGTTAAAGTGGAGATCTGTCCATACCCTGACTCCTCACTGGCTGCTGGCTATGAAGATGAGGCAGAACTATTTCATATTCTGATCTTTCCCTTGCACATAAATTTGTTTTAACCTGTAATCTTTAAAATCTTTAAAATAGTCTAATAGACCTAGCCCACAATCAGAATCAGCCTTGTTTCACTTCCTGGATTTTGCAGCATCAAAAGAATCCATTTCCTAAATTCTTGTGTAATATTAGGCAGTAATCTGCAGGAATGAAAATCAAACAGATCACACAAATGACTTCAATAGCAAATTTCTAAACGTGGAAGACTACTAAACTGCTCACAGTTTCTATCCTTAGGCATCAAAACCTCAGCATGGAACACTAAAGCACTTTCCAATTAGTACAAAATTTACCAGAGTGAGACAATATATTTTACCATCTTTTTACAGGCAAACTCTTAATTCAGAATTACTAAAATTAATGCTTTAAAATGTATACTCCTTGAGGCAAGGACTTATTTTTATTATGTGTTTTGTACAGTGTCTTCTGCAATATGGAAATGAGTTGTTACTCATAGTTGCAACATGAACTTTAAATACCAGGTCAGGCACTTACTTCTTTGCAGAGATTCTTTCTGTTTTTGGAGAAAAAAGTGGGACCAATAATTTCCTTCAAAAGCTGTGAAAGGAAAAAAGACAACAGGAAGAAGTTATCCTCTGAAGGCAACTAAGTTTAATATTTGTTTATTTATTTATTTTTAAACATGGTATGAGTTAAAGCAGGGTCAGCACGTATGATTGTGTCCTGCCTCACAAGACTGAATGGAAATCATAGTGGAAAATCACATACTTCATCTTCTAATAAAAAATTCTTCTGTGACTGGTAAAACATTACCAAAAGCTGCCAGAAATCTTATGCAATATGCGATTTCCTATACTTCATTCTGAAATCATTAAAAGAACGTGGGATAATTTTTCCTCATGTTATTCAATTCTTATTCCACCGTCTGGGTAGAAGTAGTGGAGGGAATAGCCAAAACTGGGAAAATACATGTTCTTCACAACAATCATGGGATCCGTAGCTGAAGAGAGGGAAATCCCCAGGCCTAGTTGTTGCTTTTGCTCCTCATGTTTAGGCAGAACGATGAAAGCTGTTACCTGCTCCCTTCCACCCACCTCTTCACAAAGCCTTTCTGGTTGTGAGAAGCAAGGCATGTTGAGTAAATGTGGATTACAGTATGGTCTCTCTTCTGTCACATACCCAGACCTACTGCATGTGCACAACTGCACTGTGTCCTCATACATACCCAAAGGTTCTTTCACCTAGTAGCTTGTTTCCTGCCCAAAATGTAAGATAAATGTTGAAAAGGGCCACCACAGCCAATCTACAAGCAGTGAGCCCTGTGCAAGGACAGAGGTGGTGCATGCATGGAGTGAACTTTCACACAGTTAATAGCTAGATGGTAACAACCAAAGCAAGCTGTAAGAAAAAGGACCTGGGGTGCTTCAGAAATGTGCTACTCATTTTTAAAGTTTATCAGGTCCAGTATTTCTTAGATAGCAGGAGCAAATATCTTGTAGAAACCATTAATTCTCTATTACATGTTTAGGATCTTTTAAAACAGAGAAAATAGGAAGGTATGTTATAGCAGAAGGTTTCTGTAATCACATAAACCAGGTCAAGTCTACATACATATCTATATATACACTACAGCTCTGCAGGCTTCTATTGCTTCCTTATATCCTGAAGAGAATAAAAGCCCCTAGGGAGCTCACCAGCCGTAATAGACTCTCCAGACAATTCCATGCTGTGCAGCTGAATGTAAGGTGATATTTATCATGGGCTATCTCAACGATTGTAGGAAAACAGGTGATGTTCTGCTTGTATGTGAGGCTAGATTAAGGCACAAGAGGGCAATTTGGAGAATAAGAGTTTCAACACACACCTTTGCTTTGATCTGAGACCCAGACATCTCCAGCTTCCCCATCACTCTGTGCCTCAGTACTTCTCTGAAATAATACTTATTGAAAAAGATGTTATCTGGATAAACTAATTACGCTTTTAAGAGCTAAAATACTGCACTGGTGGAGTTGTATATGAATATTTAGACAGAAGGGTAATAAATCAAGGATGTAAATTCAGTGACAGAAGTGCTCCTACTGCAAATGTTCTATTAGATTTAAATTACATTCATCTGAGCCAGTTGTGTGGACTCTTTTCACAGGCTGTGAAAGTAAATACAAATTTGCTGAGTACCATTTGACTTGCAAAATACCATTAAACAAATGGATTATTAAAAAAAACAACCCCAAAACCCCAAAAAACCCCAAACCCAAAAAACCCCCACATCCCACAACCATTCTCTCCATTGGTGTAAAGGAAACCTTAGGTGACAATCTGTGGTGGAAACGCCAAGGCAGAAGTTCAGAGAGATGTATTCTCTCTATCCTTCTTCCTAGATATGGTGTCCATTTGAACGGCACAGTGCTCAACAACTAAAAAATGAAACTCAAGAGTACAATGTAACATAATTTTTCTAAGTTGTAGTAAGTTACCAGCATAATAACTTCTTGATAATCTAAACAAGAACATTTCCACAAGAAAGAAACAATTCAAAGCGATCTCATTAGTTGCTGTGTCGCAAGCTGCTGTACTCACTGCATGGCCAGCACTTCAACTTCCACAGTTGTCTGACACACTCATCAGAAAATCATTGTAGATCTTCCTTACAGTGCCTTGTCCTCTATAGCTGGACAACACTGGCTAATAATTGCTTGAATTTTTACCAGTGTTTCAGTACAACCTTCACAATCAGCCTGCAACTCAGCAGGCATATCCAGAATACAGCACGTTTCTTCCTCTGTCCTTCCAAGTTCCTAGTGAGCCACACAGCACAGTAAGTACATCAAAAAAAGTAACAGAGTCAGTTTGTGTGGCTATCAAGGTAGCAGTCTTTACACTTACAGTTGCTGCTGCCTTTTTTGAACCCCTTGATTTTGATATCTCCATCTGTTCAATAATCTATTACAGTTGGTTTAACAGTTTTGCAATCACTACAGTTTGATCCCAAACTACAAACACTATATTAATAGGATATAAGATTGTGTAAACAACTGCCTTCAGAGGATATTTGATTTGCAGGAATCGAAGATATGCCTAAAACATTATTTTAAGTGAGATCTGTCCAGAGAGCTTGATGTAAAAAACAAGAAGTCTAATATTTTATGGACAAATAATTCAGATCAGAACAGACAGCTTGGTTTACAACGTTTATTTGTAAGCTTTTTAAACTAAAAATTTACAAATCTAAGCATGCCAAACAGCTACCAAATGTTACAAATACTCCAGGTTTGGTATTCAGATTAAAAAGTTGAATGTAATAATCATCCTGGATTACACGTAGGTGTGCAAGAGTTTTACTGAAAATAACTAAGGATATGAAATCCACTTTAACATTTTGCTCAGAGAATGGCTAGTAAAACAAATACAGAGCCATTTGCTGACTATCTGCCAATCAGTCTGTATCCTGTCAGATCAAACTATTAAACTAATTATAGTATGGTAATTATTCTCAACATTTACATTGTTTTTCTCACATTTAACTCTGAAGAGATTAGTAAAATCATCCTAGCAATTTTGTTAACCATTCACAACCAAATGAAATGGCAGATTGTAAAGGTGCAGTAAGTGCTATGGCCCCATGTAGAACTTATATCTAGAACCATGTGAGAATTTTCCATTGAAAAGGCTGTCCTAGTGGTAAATGAGATTTCTAAACCACTGAAATCTTCCTTACTGACATTTTACTATTACTGCAGGCAATCTGTTTTCCTTTGAGAAATGGGATGATTTTGAATTGACATGAAATAATTTATTCTGAATTAGCTAAATAGAACTTTAAACAGATAAAGGAAGTTTTACTTTCAATTCTTACTCTACTCTAGTTGGTCTGACTTCCTTGAAAGTTATATCTGTCAAGGTGCAGTTTCCATGTGGTCAGTCTGTCTAGTTCATCACATCAATGCAATTGAGACAAGGAACTTGACTTACTCTGAAGAATTATGTAAATTTTTTCCTATATTATAGTTACCATGAGACATCCCTATAGGAAAGTGTATCTTGATGTTGTAATGACTTCAATTAAAGTACTTCACATAAGCTAAATGAAAGAAAACAAAGTATTTCCATTTGATACAGAACACTGAAATGAAATCTTTTTTTTGTACTTCCAAACAGAAGTAATTTGGGATTTCTGTTCTGTAAAGGGATCAGTTTTTATCTTCTCATTTGGGACAAAAAGCAATGTTGAAATGTCAGAAGTTCTGGAAAAGACAAGAGCTTTAAAATAAATTATATAAGCCTAAAATGAAATTTAATAGCAAGGGTAGTGCTAGAGTCATAGCTGTAATACTAGTAATCGGTTGAACATGTTCATGATGATTTCTCTTTAATATGAAATTATTAACTCCCTTTGTCTCTTGCAAAACAAGATTGCTGAAGAGCATAAATCAAGGTAACTTCCTGGTTGCATACTCAGTAAGAAAAAATATCAAGACTGTACATAAACATCTCTTAAGGATCCACGCACAGTTTTGACTATTGAAATATCTAAAGTGGTGAAGCCTCAGTTTAATCAAGGATTCAGCATGTCTTGTTAAGTAAAAGCTAGAACTAATAGTTTTAATCTGCTCTTAAACTTCTGTAGCTTTTTTAAATCAGGCTAATGCATGTTTACTGCTTTTTTGCATTATCAAGGGAACGAGGAAATGGGTCTTTCAGTTGCCATCAGACTTCACATCAAATATATGTTCTTACAATGAATATTTACATTTCTAGTTAGAGACAGACTCAAGGTATGGAATTTGGATGCAGATCCACGATGAGGAGAATTGGAGTCCTTGCTTTGATTTAACTCATTCTAAAGAGACAAGACTTGGATCTAGAGTTCAAAACAATGAGCATCCTACATGTTGACCAGTTTTAGAACAGATCAACCTCTTATGGTTCAGATATACCTCCAATAATTGTCTGATTTCAAAATGTTACTTGACAAAATGAAACCTCCTTTTGTATTCATAGTCTCCAACCTCGCATGGCATTTCAAGGCCCCAAAATGTTGATACATCCCAAAGTGAGATATTACTGCTCTGTAAGAATTTTCTAGATCCTACTTTTAGGCTTTTATGTTTAAATACAACTGAAGTTCCATCCTAGACAACACAGACCTTTATAAACAAGGGCCTATTTGTAAATACCAAGTTTACACATAAAGTTTGTGGCTGAGTAGGGGTTGACAGTAATTTTCCATTTGATCGCAAATATTAGTATTTATAGCAATACATTTACTCATCTAACATATGAAGTTATGTAGATTAAGAACGTGCAGTCATCTGCATTTGGTCTTAGAACCCACGTTCAGGTACTTGACTTGATCTTGGTTACAATGGTGCTAATACAGTGAATGGAGTTATATTTGACTTATAACAATATAGCTGAGATTAGAAATTGGCTCTGAGAATCAACAAAAGGGTTGAGTTGCTTATATTTTAATTTTTTTTAGTGCTACAGTTTAAGTCAGTGATTTAAGAGTAATACATGTCCGCAGGCAATTTGAACTATATAGTTCATTAAATGTAGTAAACACAAACCAGAAGAAATAAATTTAACTTTGTTCAAACTAAAGCAAGTGGAGTACGCTTTTTAGCAGCTTGCAACATGTTCTTGAAATCAGAATTGTAACAATTAATAATTACAGAGAATATATAGAAGAGACAAAAAGAAACTACTATCTTAAGCAATGCCAAACCATGGCAAAAAAGGCTCACTCTCAAAGAATCCATTGAAAACACTGCAGGAAAAGGAATAAATAAGAAAGCAGAGTAGCTACAGAGTCAATGAACTTACTTGTGAAGTCTTTTTAAAAAATTACACAGTCATCTGATATTCAGATGGGTTGGATCAAAAAAGTAAGACAGAACCCTTTAAAAGACTAAAGAATTATATTGAATAATATATGGAGGAATACTTTAAGAGTCATGTAAAGCTTTTAGACTGTAATCATTTGACTATTTTCTAGTACAGGATTGTTCATATCATATCATATCATTCTTCAGAAAAGTAATGCCACCCCATAGCTCATACTTAATACTTTTTGGAGTTTGCCTAACAAAGGAAAAAGATTTTGATCATTACTCTACACAGAAGATACACATCTTCCACAATGACATGAACACCTGAAAGAGGAAGGCACTCGGCAGCTTGGAAATACAACATAAGTCCATTAAAAAATATTCCCTGTATCTAGGAAACCAGTTCTAGGGAATGATCCAACAAATCAGTAACCACGTTTCTAAAAAACATTAAGACCAGATAGTTCTATTTCAGTTGTGTATTTATTAAATATGCAATTGTGTTTTAAGATGCAGAGAGTGAGAAGAAAATGTGTAAACTTAATTCTGATGGTTGTGGGAAAGGAAAGCAAGAGCTGAACCACATGTGTTGTAATATTACAATGGAGTGACCCACTTTGTTTCAATACATGCGTATTTTCCTTCAAATCATATACCAAGAGGAAGACAGGCATTTTTGACTTACCAGCAGATTGCAGAAAACTGCAGAAGATGAGCAGTATTACTGTTGGAAACATGATGCATGCCCTAACTGGAGAGATTTTTCAGTACTCTCCTCCGTTCCAAATGGGTAGTGCTGCTACTGCCACTTTCTACACTTACCTCTTCAAGCTTGGATGCTTTATATATAGAATTGCAATGCCCTCCCTCATTCCCATGGCTTTCAGAAATTGCAACAGCAGAGCACCCGCCAAACAGGATCTCCTCTTTATCAAGTTCAACACACCTAAATGCCATTTAGAAAGAAAAGAAAAAAGAAAATGCAAACCTCCTCCAGTTCATTATCATTCTTACAAGGTTTTTATAATGGCTTCTGTTTGTAACAGGTCAAACACTTTTAACTTAATTTACTGAACAAATTTGGTTTTATACCCAAAAGCAATATGCAAAAAGACAAATAATACACAAATTATGATCACTATCTGATAAGTAGAGGAATAATATTGGACCAGTACACAAAGTGGAAGAATGAAGTGCAGGAGTTTTGGAACTGCTAGAAAGAATGTGTGGATAAAAGATGGTAAGGCATGAATGAACAGATATATAGATCTCAGATTTTTTTATTAACTCTTCTTTCATTAACTTTTATTTGCTCTCCTGAGTAATTGTGTTCATCTCTGCCTTGTGTGAATTTTTAAGCAAAATGATAAACTTTACCCCAGTACAAAGGGCTGTCCATGGTACAAGCACAGGAGTAAAACAGCTTCTGTCCTGAGTTTGCAGGGGAGCTAAGCAAGCTCTTGCATACTGCCTTAGCACTACTAAAGGCAGAGGGTAATCTATGTTACGAAATGGGAAAGGCACTGTGGTACTTTGGCAACTCTGACAAGTCCACGTCCACCTTTCCACCAACATCCCAAAATGTCAATTCCAGTTCTGTTACAACACTCAGATCTCTCCACATCAGAGGTGAAACACTGAATGCACTGGATACGTTCACTGTATCACTGCCACCACTGAACTGATACAAGAACTTTACCTGCTTGATCCTGTCATTTTTCACTAGCACAGTACTTACTTCAGGAAAAAATACTCTAATTAAGACAACTTTCCCCATAAAATAAAAAAGGTATGGCTTATATTTCCATATGAAACTCTTCAGCCTTTCCTGTTTCACCTGTGCAATACTTTATGTAATTAATTGCTTTCCTGGATTCCTATTGTTTTGTCCTTCTTTGGCATCATTTCTTTGCTTAAAAACTGGCTACTCACCATGTTCTCCCCTCTGAGTGGTGCGAAGAAGACCAGGAGAGACAATGACCATCCTTTAATGTAATTTCAGCCCTGGCTCAACCTGGTTGTAACTAAAATAAAAACATTACATTTTAACTGAAATGAAGGTCTGCCTTATATTTTTTCTTTTTTACCTTCCCATGCCCCTTTCCTTGGCAACTGAAGGGCAAAGTATATGGTTGTTTGTAATAGAATTGTGACTCTAAATTCCAAAATTTTTGTTGAAAAATTTCTGCATCTGCCTTAAAACAAATTAAATTAACAAAATAAAGAAAAACTATTTTCAGTGAGAAAAGAAATCTGTTTGCTTAAACCCTAGACATTTAAGAAAGAATTTTAAACCAAGTATTTGACCACATCTACATACTGATCATTAGTATATCCAATGGTTTCAAGCGGATTGTGAACATTTAGTACTAAAATCCTCCACAAGATAGGACAAGAGCAATCTCATCACCTTTGACTCTGTTGCAATTGATGCATCTTTTTTTTTTTTTGTTTACAGATCTTTTTCACAGATTTCACCTTAATGTAGTTAAAACAATTGAACTTTTAAAATTAAATGTAATAATGTGAGAATTACCATTTGACACCAATATTTAAATCCTGCATGTGACTTTTACATAGCTCCCTTCTGGGATGTAGGAGTTCATATACTTTAAAAGTGCATGATAACTGCTTAGCACTTTCAGAATAACAGGACCTTTTTCCAAAAGGTGTCAACATAAATACCCTGTATCACTTGTTACTTCTAAAAATCTTGATCAAAGTGCAAAAATATTAAGTCCTCAAAACAGTCTGAATAATTAGATTGATAATACAATAAAACTATAACTATTAAGGTTTCACAACTGTACATATTACATTAATTTCTGGCAAATCAGCTCTAAGTTCTTATTAATGAAATCCAAACCAGATTTTCATTTTTCACACTTTTAGGAAATAACTGCTCTATGAAGATCAGGAACTGTAGTGCTCCCTAACAACTCAAACTGTTTCACATAGGTATTTATTTTCATTTGTTACATATCTATATAATTTTTCTGTCTAACAGTAATACATTAAACCAGCTGATAGCAATGAGCATTCCATGGCTTGCTTATTTCCAGAGCTGGGCACTTGAGAGCAATATTTTTGCTATCAAAGGTACCAGACTAACACCTCATGGAACTAAGATCACTAGTAATGCATGAGACGGTACCAAAGTTTTTATATACCACCTAACAGCTAATTTTCCATTTCCATTACAATACCTTCAAGCTTTTCTCTGTAGCCTTTATGATTACAAAAATCTTCTATGCCTTTATTATATGAACTTTAAGAACTCATGAAATGCAAATACTGGCAAAAGTTATTACAAATACTTATCCCAAATATAGTTGTTTTCAATTCCCCATATTTGTAGCAATGTTCTTAGCTGAACTTATTCTACCTAAGAAGTCAGGATAAAGTTTTTATCTTCTGCTATCCTGCAGGGAATTTCACTGAATCTGTATAAATACTCATGATTCAGCAAGTAACTTGATATTTTATGAAGGCATCCAATGATGATGTAAATACAGTTAATCAAAAGAGGCCATGTATAACTACAATTAAGTCAGGACTCCAGACCAAGATAAAAGCATTTGCTGCAGGACTACGAGAAGTGACTAAGTCCATAGTACATGGCCAATTATTTTATGTTGAAGAGCTTTGTGAAAAATCTTCTATCCAACTGTAGTAAGAGAATGATGCCCAATGGGTTTTTTTCCCATGTCATTATTATAACTGATTTAGTAACAGCATTAACTGTCAGGAACTGACATTGTACAGGTGAGCTGAGATTATTGTGGCCATATACATTATCCAGTAAAAGTATGTTAGTATTTAGGCATACTTTACTTTCCAGCATCATGTATACTTCTGGAAGATTTTGAAATGTCAAAGGAATTTATATTAAGCCAGAAATTATGCATATTGAGTCATAACACTTTAAGTAAAAGACCATCTTGCACAGTTTAATTCATCTAGAAAATTATATAAATTCTAGAATATTTTGATGCTTTTATCAAGATCCCTAAGAAAATATTCCACTTCCAGTAATATAGTCCTGCCTTGTGTATGATTTTATGAGCCTTGCATATATTTGGATAAGTAGCTATATAGCTTTATAAAGAGTCAAACCAAAATACAGCATTTGATTAGCCCTAGGCCTTGTGGGTATTCAAGTAATTTTCAACTTTTGAAGTTTGTGCCTGTAAGATTCTTTCACTTTTTCTGGTATGTGAAGATATTGGTGACAGCTTGATAGCAATCTGACACAACAGCTGATAGTTTTGTTTTGTTTTGTTTTTGTTTTTTCTTTGAGCTCAAATATTTCATTTTCCTTCTTATTCAAATTTTAAATCATTGTAAGATATATTGGTTTAATGTGAGACTACTAAAATCATACAGAAACTTCCAAATTATTGTAGATGACAGGCCTTCAAACAAACATTTTAGAATATTCATGATAGAATCACTTATGAATATAAAATTTAATATCTTAGAAATGCTGTAGCAGAATTAGGTAAAATAAGGGTCTTGAATAGAACTGGGTTATCTTTATAACTGAGACATTCACTATGACTGGCAGGGCAATCTCAGTTTCTATCTGCAATCAAATGGACTGTAAAAATTCAGTAGGAAGGTTTGACATTCCAGGGAAATTTGTGGGGGTTTTTTTGGTATAGACTGTCTCAGAGTAACACTACTTATTTTCTATTAGCATACCTTAACTATATGCATATTTGAACATATCTAGTATGAATATAGACCTGGAAAGAAGTTTGAGATTGTTTGAACATAAAAATGGAAAATAGGATTGCCACATGAAGGAGATTTCAGGCCGATTTTTGTCTAGTATCCTGTCCAAAGGAACACCACAAAGTTGCCTTAGAAATTTCACAATAGGTATGACAGAATGTTTCCTTCAGTTTCTTATCCATTTTTAAATTTTGGAAGGATCACATTGTGGAAGACTAAACACAGTGCAATAGTCGCAAATGAGGAAGCTCCTCAGAAATATCTCACTTTCCTTAAAAAATTTTGCATTTGACAAGAGCAGAAGCACATCCATATCACTCAAGATTTTGACTGAACAGTAGTATCTCTGCTGTATAATTGCAAAAATGCTGAATTCTTATGGGGACAACTGAATATATGCTGACTGCATATCTCATGCATATTTTTCTAATTTCTAATATAAACAGAATTTAGCTACAGACTGAACAATGCCTGAAACAATGAATGAATGAGAATTTTGCCTCAGGCATGGGCAACTGAAGAAAGGAGTAACTTTTCTCTGTACTATTGTGGTAAAAAGTGGAGTATTTTTGGTTTCTCCAATACAGTGGAAAGGAGTTAAAAGGAAATATTCCTATGCTGTAACATATACTGAATATTTTATGTCCTGGTCTTCTGTTCTCACAAAAACAGCTAAGTGAAAAATTGAAGAAAGAAAGGCAAGTAGTCAGTATTAGGTAATTTACATAAAAGTCTTTAAATAAAGGCCAGGAATTTCAGTATTGTGGACACATGACAGGAAGGGAAAGAGGGATGCAATGACTAGTCAAGTCAGAATGAAATGTGGAAGCATTAGTGCTTTACCTTACACAAGGTGATTTAATTACCATTCTAATTACCATTCAACTATTTCAAAATAAACCAAAAGATCATAACTGGCATTACTATGGTAAACAGAAGAAAATATGCTCCCATTTCATCTGCCTGTTTCTCATTGTTATCTTTCAAGCAATTTAGCCAGAGAGCAAAGGATCACATACACTGCTGCTTCTTTAGCCTCAGCTCACTGCATACATCAGAGGTTCCTGTCTAGTTGTCTGAGTAGCTGGCAGGCAATCAGGCAGGCAGGCACCACATAGCCAGCTGGTTGCCACTGCTGCCAAGATGCTTTCCAAAGAAACTGACAGTAAAATAGATATGTATTCTGAGAACGTTCCAATTGTGGTAAATAAGAAACTTTTGAGCGAGAAATATTCACTAAAAAAATCATATCCAGCTATGCCCTTATCCTCAGCCTATGTCCCACCTTTAGAATTCCCTGATACTTATGTTCAATCTGTGTGCCTTGCAACCCATCTCTCTTCATGCTTTTTGTACGCTTACACTCCTTCCCTAAACAGTACCTAAAAGAAGCCCAGTGTGATTGTGCCATCCAACACTAAATAATCCACCTTATGGTTTTAGTAGAAAACCACAGTTCCTGCTTTCCTTTTGGGCACCAAAATCAAGAGAGTTTTCTTTCTCAGCACCTCGAAAATTGTCCTTAATTCTGGAATTTATCAAATATAATCTTCAAAATAGATGAGATACCTTACACACACCCAGAGAAAGTTGAAGAGACTGTTAGATCTGCTATTCACTCAGAGTCACCTCTGTTCTCCTTGGGTATTTGACTATTTATATGTATTAATTATTAATTATTAAATGTAAAATTTCATTTAACAATGTAAATTATGTTTTGTTGCAATGTGCAGTGCCTATAGGTGTTATAAAGGATATAATTTCTTGTTTTACAGTGCATGTAGATGAAAAGTGAATACAAACTAAGAAATAAACTAACAGCACTCTTCTTCTGCTGTTCCAAAACTTTTGTACTTAAATGACTGTAAAGTCAAGCCTTTCCCATATACTTCTTAGGAAAAAAAAAATAATGTAGAAAATAATTTAAAACACATGCCTCTAAAAGTGGTAAAAACTTCATCAGTTGGTACTTAACTTTTAATTATAATTTGTTTGGGACAATGGCCTGAGACCTCCCCGTGTTGGCTTTATGCCTCTGGCATTCACTTTGATGAATATCTCAGATACTATAGCTGTGGGGACCTCGGTTGGTGTCATTCAATCTTTGTATCCTGCCAACATGAGAGGCTGAGAAAGCCTGCCAATCCCACAGTTCTCTGAAGCATATCCACTGCCCTGAGACAAACTTGGACAAAATATTTAAATGTTTCTGGAGTAAAACATGGGGGGTGGGGGTGGGGAACAAAGCACAAAACAAAGCAAAGACTGCCGCTGTGAGAGTGTGTTCTCATATGATAACATGTTATCCTTCCTGTGCACAGGAACACAGGGAAGGCAAACTCCATATGCTCTCATCTCCCACAGTCTGTTCTCCCGCTCCTGAATTCTGTGTTGTTGATGCTGGATTCAAACTGGTTTGCATTCTGATCTCTGGAGCAGCATGGGCTGCACAGTTTGTTCTATAACACTCAATCCTAAATTCTGGTCATTTTAGCTACAATGCTGACAGAAAAGAACAGAACAATACAATTGTGAAAGAGAAACCATAGAGGGAATGTCTCCTTTATTCATGTCTGTCCTCTATCTCTTGATATTTGTGCATGACTTTTTAATTAAAATTTCCCTCAAACACTGTAACTGTGATCAATATCTGTGCAGTATCTCACATTTATCTTCTAGAGATTAAGTAGTCTGTAGAGGAAAACATTGATTCTCTCATTTCCATTTGCTTCAAGTAGAGAAAATAAAGGTATTCCTTCTTGCTATTTCTTGACTATTCATGATAACCTCATATCAAAGTCTAGAGACCGGTAAGACTTTATGTGGAACTAAATCCAAACTTGGTGTGCTCCTTTTTTTCCCAAACAGAAAATGTTGATACCAATTTTATTTTTTTTATTCCTAACATATTTTTTTCCTCCAGGTTGTATTAGCATGGAGAACACTTACCCTATTAGCAAAGATTTGGGGAAGTGCAGGTATTTTTTTTCCCTAGCTTTTAGGTTTCAACAATTGGTATTCCTTTCCTACGAAAAATTCAGGAATTACCCTGAATTATACATCAGCAGTTCTCCTGAGCAGCATGCATTTTGACTCCATACAACACAGCAAAGGAATGGAAAGCATTACACATGAAAGCAGCTGTGGTTCAAATATTTCTAGCTTAGCTGAACTCAGTCTGTTAAGTCACACGAACAGGAAACAGCCTAAGTTCTCCTAAGTACTATACTTGTAATTGCCATGCAGCTGAGCTAAATCTGCAGTTTGTAATTAATGTTCAAACCGGACTTAGAAAAAATTATTTGCCACTTGTTAGCTACAGCAATATTAATTTAATAATCAGATAGATTTTATTACCAGATATAGAATGAAAAGCAAATATATTGTGTTAACCAGGAATCCATTAAGTACAGGCTTTGACCTCTATTGGTAAGGAAGTAAAATAAAACCTGTATTTACACAAATATTAAGAGCTGGGAACAGGAAGTCAGCAGCAATCACATGTTTAACTTGCCTTTTAATGTGTGTGCATTTTAGAACAGATAGTCTCCAACTGATGTTAATATAACATATCTGCTAAGATAATACGGTCAAGCATATACTTGTGTTTACCCTTTACTTGATACATTCTGATCCTTTTACTTTTTTATGCATTTTGGTTGACTTGGATTCTTAAAAAAAAAAAAAAAAAAAAAAAAAAAAAAAGAAAGAAAGAGGTATTCACTTTGACAAAGCTCTTAGACTTCTGCATCATGATAGAACAGATTTGAAAAACATGACTTATATCTAGTTCTGAAATTTGGAAACCTCTTTCCAGTTCTAAAGAAATGAAGTTATTGGGAGAATGAAACAAAATTAAGGGTATAAAAAGCATGAAGGGATTTATGAAAGCAGTTTCCATGCATATAGTTTGAAGAATAAAGGACAGTATGGCTATTTTCCCTATTCTCTTGCAGCAAGAATGAACAACTTGCATCACTTTTGCGTATCTCTACTTTTGACTAGTACAAATACACGATGGAACTGCAGCTGCAACTTGCAATTATTATTTACAGCTGCATGGCCTCTTAGTCCAGGCAACTATGTTTCTGTCATGTCTCTTTCTGTCAGCTGATCATTTAATGTATTAAGAATTCACTGTATTGAGAGACTGGCAGCCATGTTGTGTTTATTTTCATGTAGAATAATGATGTCAGCACCATGGTTTCTCACAAAGATTTGATATTTTGGTCCTCATTTTTCACCCTAACACATGCTACAGATTCAGATCTGATAGCTCATTGCTTTTGCGTGCAATTAAATATAATTGAATCTATATGCTATTATCAGCCACACTGTTACAGTAAGAATAGTTTTTCTCACAGGGAAAAACACCACCACAGAAAGTTCTGTATAATTATGTGCATGTGCAATTTTAATACTCTGAGATTCCTAAGGAAGATTAAACATAATAAAGTATGAAGAATCAGTTGGAAAAAGAGAACTAAATATTAAATTGCCTTTATTGGGCAGTTTCAATTTGGCATTCATTTTTCAATTTTTAAACAGCATAATACAGCACTGAATTGCTGCATTGTGCCATGCAGTTATGTGTTTAGGACCTCAAGCTTGGATTTTTCTCCCCTTGGGTCAGGTGGTGGGTGTCTCATACGCAAGTGTACAGGACAAATCTAAAGAATTATTTCACAGAGCTTAGGTAGGATCCAGACTTAATTTTCGTCCTTACACTTGTGAGTATGGCTACTCCCTTGTGCTCTTTGTTAAAGTAATTGCTAAATCAGTAGTAGGTACTATCAATGAGTTGTTCTCCACCTTTTTTATTCTAGACTTTCTTTCCTTTCAGGTACATGTTCCAATACTTTCATTATTTACTTAAAATCTCTAGTTTCTCATTGTTCAGTTTAAGAACAAGCAAAGGGAGAAATAACAAAGACATGCATGGATGTAGTGTATCTACATGTGCTGGTTTTGGCTGGGATAGAGTTAGTTTTCTTCATAGTAGCTACTATGGGCCTATGTTTTGGTTTTGTGCTGAAAACAGTGTTGGTAACACAGGAATTTTTTAGTTATTGCTGCGCAGTGCTTAGACAGAGCCAAGGCCATTTCTGCTTCTCACACCACTCCACCAGAGAGTAGGCTGGGGGTACACAAGAAGCTGGGAGGGGACACAGCTGGGACAGCTGATACAGACTGGCCAAAAGGATATTCCATACCATATGATGTCATGCTCAGCATATAAAGCTGAGGGAAAAAGAAGGAAGGGGAGGACATTCAGAGTGATGGTGTTTGTCTTCCCAAGTAACCATTACGCATAATGGAGCCCTGCTTTCCTGGAGATAGCAGAACACCTGCCTGCCCATGGGAAGTAGTGAATGAATTCTTTGTTTTGCTTTGGTTGTATGCACAGCTTTTGCTTTACCTATTAAACTGTCTTTACCTCAATCCACGAGTTTTCTCATTTTTTCTCTTCCGATTCTCTCCCCCATCCCACTGGGGCAGAGTGAACAAGTGGCTGCATGGTGCTTAGCTGCTGGCTGGGGTTATACCATGACACTACAATACAATATAAACAAGATATTCACCAAATGTATTTTCTATCTAAAGTGGAATATGCTGATATTTTCCTAAGTCAGACCATACATTCCTAAATACATCTAAGATCTTATCCAAATAAGCTAGATAACTATTATAACAAGACTCAACATATTTTCCACCTGCTAATACTTACTGTGTATATAAATGTACATATACATACATGTAGACACACAAATGTGTATACATATACATATTGTATGTATATACATACTGTTCTTTTGACTTTTTCTGGTGAGTCCAGAGAACTGTACTGCTGTCAGATTTGCTGATGATTCTATACAGAACTGAAAACTTCAACCAGTCAAAGTGCTTAATGTGGCCCAAAGCATCTGAAAAAAATGCAGGGCCAGGTTTTGTTCCACTGACTTAATTCTGGTATGATGTCAGTAATTCCATTTCAGTTAATATCACAGTTGTTCCAAGGCCTGTGACTGCCAAGCTGTACATAGTATACTTATCCTAGTTTCTCAGCAGAGTATCAGCAGAGTACTTGCTTGTTGAGAATATGAGATATATGAGAACTTGAAATTGCCTGTGGGAAATCTGGCAAGTTGAACTGCTCCTGTGTTTACATATTTTTAATTAAACAAAACTAATATACCCATGAATGCTGGCAGTTGCTGCAGTCTATTATAAAACTCTCATGTACTTTAGAGGTAGTATTCCCCAAGTCTCAAAAGCAGTGGAAAATTCATATCTGAGAAATACCAGAATGTAAAGAGAATTAAAAAACAACAACAACAACAAAAAAAAACAAACAAACAAACAAAAAAAACCCACACTGGTATTCGAGGTGCAGCCTCCTTTAGTCATCTTTATCTATCTTCCACACATTTCCAGGTAGACCTCAATTTATTTGTGTTTCATTGATATTACCTGAAAAGCTATAGCCTATGATGTTTACATATACTCTCACCAATTACTACAACCCCTCATTACGTGGTGGAGTTGTACCTATGTAAACATGCAGATTCAAGGAAATGTCATGTATTCCTTGCCCTCACTGAGGAGGCATATGTTTTTGGTTACTCAGTGGTTTGGCAGCCTCTGGATTTTCAATAAGCAGCAGACATTGTAATGTCACATGTTTCATAGAGAGTCAGAAAAGAATGGGAGGACCTTCTGCATGTTATCCTTTCTTCTCCTGCCAGAACTGCAAATACAGGTGCAATGGAGTTTAATTCTCAGAGCATCCTTATTGACTTCTTCTAGGCTTCATATAGGAAGGTGGACTTCCCACACAGCTTTATTTTGAGGACTGAGTCAAATTCAGTTTCAAACAACACGGTGCATTCCTAATTACTACTGCTATACCTATCTTCTGCTGTATCATATTTATGACCTTGCTTGAGTTTCTTCTAGTAAAGCATTGAGAAACAAGGCTATATGTCTGCCAGTTATTGGTTCAATCTCTTATTCTTTCACCAAGGTGACAAAGATGTATGCAGTGGAGTTCTTGCGGAAAGATTTGATGTTTTATAAACACCACTAATTCTAATAGAAATGTTGAGGTCAATGCCTTGCACATGATGCATGACAAGCAGCAAGAATTATGGCAGTCCTCTCTGGCTCTCTGGAACAAGGTAAGCTTGCTCCTCTTACAGGTTAGCTTGTTGAAAAGACTAACAATTTGCTAGAAGAGCATTGCTGATGACGACAGCCTTTTTCCAGGGCTTTCAACAGACTTGGAAGAATACTGAATTCAGACAAGGGAGTCTCCTGAAGATAAGGACCTGGACTGGATTTGAAACTGTATGGGAAGGCAGCATATATAACAAAGGACATGTATGATACACTTGTAATGGACTGCTGAGAAGGTGCTCTGCAGCAGTTTTCATTGGATGCCATTTCCCATATACTGAAAACTTCATGTCCAGATATACCGTTTCTCCCAGTCAAGCAATAAAAAAGCCATGTCATTGTTTGGAAAGATGTTTAGTAGCCTTATATTCAATGAATCATAGAATCATTTAGGTTGGAAAAGACCTTTAAGATCATCAGGTCCAATGGTTAACCTAGCACTGCCAAGTCCTCCACCAAACCATGTCCCTAAGCACCACATCTATGCATCTTTTAAATACGTCCAGGAATGGTGACTCAACCACTTCCCTGGACAGCCTGCTCCAGTGCCTTGACAACCCTTTCGGTGAAGAAATTTTTCCTAATATCCTATCTAAAACCTCCCCTGGCACAACCTGAGGCCATTTCCTCTTGTCCTATCATTTGTTAGTTGGGAAAAGAGACCAACAGCCACCTGGCTACAACCTCCTTTCAGGTAGTTGTAGAGAGTGATAAGGTCTCCCCTCAGCCTCCTTTTCTCCAGACTAACCAACCCCAGTTCCCTCAGCTGCTCCTCATAAAACTTGTGCTCCAGACCCTTCACCAGCTTTGTTGCTCTTCTTTGGACACACTCCAGCACCTCAGTGCCTTTCTTGTGCTGAGGGCCCCAACACTGAACACAGTATTCGAGGTGCAGCCTCACCAGTGCTGAGTACAGGGACACAATCACTTCCCTAGTCCTACTGGCCACACTATTTATGATACAAGCTAGGATGATGTTTGGCCACCTGGGCACAATGCTGGCTCATAGTCAGCCGGATGTTGACCAACACGTCCAAGTCCTTTTCTGCCCTGGAGCTTTCCAGCCACTCTTCCCCAAGCCTATAGTGTTGCCTGAGGCTGTTGTGACCCAAGTGCAGGACCTGGCACTGAGCCTTGTTGACCTCATACAATTGGCCTGAGCTCATTGATCCAGCCTGTCCAGATTCCTCCGTAGAGCCTTCCTGCCCTCAAGCAGATCAACACTCCTGCCCAAAGTCACTGAGGGTGCAATTGACCACCTTGTCCAGATCATTGATAAAGATATTAAAGAGAACTGGCCCCAGTACTGAACCCTGGGGAACAGGACTTGTGACTGGCCACCAACTGGATTTAACTCCAGAGACATGAGAGACAATAGAAGGAATGGTTTGTAGCCAATAGTTGCTAGCTGAGAATACTTAAGTATTACAGCCTACACTGACAAATGGAGGTAGTTTTTCTGTAGAAAGGAAAACTACCAGTGCTGCAAGCTACAAACTGTAATATTAAAATGTTACTAAGCTGAAGTACATTAGTAACTGTTGAAACACTTCTGCTGGTTTTGCCAGTACTAGTTGTATCTTCTGCTATTTTCTTATGCTTGCAATGATGATGAATGTTGATGAGAGAGAGGAAATGGTGTTTTGAAGCATTTTTTACAGTGGCTAAAGCTGAAGAGCGCTCTCTCTCTCCTCACATCGTATTTGGGGTGCGAGCACTGAGAGTAAGCAACAAGAACAGTGGAGTGGCTGCTGTTAGGAGGTGGAGGCTTTCTACTGTTTTCTACAACTTCATGTGGCAATGCTAGAATACAGCAAGGAACTCTACTTACGGCAACCTATATCATGGGATTCTTACTTGGAAAGAACTTATCTTGGAGCAAATAAGATAAACAATATTGGCCATTTTCTTGACAATCTGTGCCAAGGACATTTGTCATTTATGTGATCATTCATATACAATTGCTTTCATAACACTAAGTCAGATAGGGAAACCACTAGATTGCCGAAGGCACATTTATTGCCTATACAGTCTGTCTCTGCATGAGAGTTCTTTCCAATTTCACAGATAAAAGCAATCCAACACTTAGGACACTGCTGTTTGTACTGCTACACTGGGTTGCATCACTGAGATTTTTTATAATTCTCAAGATTATTTTTTAATAATATGCAAAAAATCATATTGTGTATGCTGTTCAAGAATTAGCACTTTAATACTGTCCACTTGCTGAATCAAATTTTAAAGAGACCAACAGATGGTGGTTAAATGATCATGATTAAAATCCTTGTCAGCAAGCATTGAATTCAACAGGTATCTCAACAATGACATAAACGTGATTCACCACATCAGGATATCCTTGAGTGTTTGAGGCTTTGAAATCTTTACAGCGATGTTCTCTAATGGATACAAATATAAGAATAATCAAATGGAAGTTCACCCTGGGTTTTTGATTGCTTACTGTCACAGAAGATGCAACCCATCTGTTCCCTTCATGTTGCATTTGCAAGCATTCAGCCCATTTTGAAGCATCTGGATTTAGAGCAGTCAGGTTACCAGTTCTGCAAAAGGAAACATTCACTCCTGGCTACTGTCAAGGAGGGAAGGACGAGAAACTCTCATCATTACTAAAGGATGTACTGTTCACTATCAGCGTCTAATATGTCCACATTATTAAAGAAGAGGTATTAAAACAGATACATAATGTTTTCCCCAGCTGTTTACTCCAGACTTGGGAGACATAAAAAATTATCAAGGTAACACTTTCTGGATCTGACAATAGTGATGATCCACATAAAGGCCAGTAACATACTGTGAGACTGCTAAAGATTGCTACTGAGTTGAATACCTCATTGAGCCAGGGAACCTTTGTCTGGTCACCCATACAAAATGGTACTGTAGCCACTGTATGCAATGTAGCACTACAAAAGCAGGAAAACAACAGGGCAGTTACAAAGCATCTGTGACCTGTGATCTTAACAAATCAACTTCTTGTTGCTTTTGCCAGGATCAAGTGTCCAAATGTGTCAACAACTTACCATCACTAAAGACGCTGCAGATGCTAATGAAATTATAAGTCTGAGACAGACACCTACAAATCAAAATTCTCATTTTAGTTGGCAATTTTTTTCCAGTACTCTGTGGAAACTAGTTTCCAAATTTCTATATGGTACCATGCTTTGTTGATATCCCTACTTTAAGATCATCTGAGGAAAAAACTTCTGAGCAGCTTTAAGAAGTTTGGACCTATATGGCATCCATCTGAGAGTAGATCAGATAAACTCAACTCATAATCCCCTGGAGTCAAAATCCAAACATTGGCCTTGTACATTTTTTTGATTCCTCAATTTTTACACGGTTTCTACCTCAAATTACAAACAAATGCTGAAGTTCTCCTCTACCTCTCTGACGCTGAAGTTCTATGGATACCAATGCAAAAATAGGTAGAAGCATTCAAAAATAGTAAGAAGTTACTGAGATGTGATTCTATCCTTTCTAATATGAGAAATCAAGACATTTGGTGATTATCTGTGATATTTTGACATCTGACACTGGAGCAGTTCTCAGCCTTGCTCAGCTTAGATGGTCCTGAAGCACTGAAAGCCTACTATCTAATAACATTGATGCTAACTGAACAAAAACATACAGAAGCAGACACAGAAGCATTCATGAGTGGAACAAAAAACTCCCCCAAACTAACCCTTAATTACGGCTGTAGTGGCTTGTTTGGGGTTTGTGTGGAGTGAAATACAGTGCTAGAGTATCTCCGACAACTAGTTAATTCTTCCATTTGTACCCCCCTATGCTACTGAATGGTGTACTAAATACTTATCTTCATTACAGGCTTACTTACAAGCCAAACAAATGAACCATGAATATGCTGTGCTGGCTGCTGTGGCATATTCAGACAGACTCAAGTCTTGAAAACGACTCTCAGATTTCCAACAGCAATGTAGGCTCATGCAGGTGTAAAGGGGATGCCTGATTAAGAAAAACATCTGGTGATTTCAAACCATTTTAACCCATAAACTCTTAATGAAATGCCTTTATGACTTGCTATCCTGAAAGAGGTTAGTCAATCACTTTAGCTATGTTAAAAGCAACACATCCAGCAACCATGCAAATTGAAACTGTTAGCCAAAAGTTATGTCTAGCAATTCAGAACTACTGCAAACACAGAGAAAATGGTAAACAACAAAATTACTTCTCAAAATACAGTGAGTGACTTAATTTTTCAGTATTTCTCTGGAAAAAATGATACAAACCCCATGATCTATGATCTCCATTGGATCTAGACTATTCATAGACTCCTTGGGGGTGGGGGGTGGAAAGGACACAACTTCCTGGTAGCATAGTGTTACTTGAAATGGCTTATGAATTTAGTGTCATTGCAAACATCTGCTGTAACATTCCCCATCCTTCAGCAATTGTTTGTGACTCATAGGATGGTGTAATTGGTAACTAAAGTGCTTGCACCTCTTGGACTCAGGAACTTAACCAAAACCTGCTGGACCTGAGCCTTCAGCACTGAACTGTAGTTAAGTCGAGTCAGACTATGTGGAGACCTTACAGCGGCCTTCTCAAATAAACTGAGTTTCCATGGAAAACAGACTACAACAATTACCATTTTAAATAACAAAACTCTGAATGCTTTAGATTAAAAAAGAAAACAAAAGTAATGGGGAAAAAAGAATGGGAGTAGACTGTAAACACAACTCTTCCCTCCCCCCAGCATCCTCACACCTTTTAACTCGGGGCACATTTTCCCCTCAGCAAACCTCCATGGCCTCAGCCACCATATGCACAGTCCCCAGTGGGTTCTCAGGACTCTCATGTCTGGGAAGGCATACCTGCTCCTTACCCTTCCCAACAGGATCATGCACGCCACGCTGCAGGCTCCCTCACAGGACTTTCCCTTCAACTCAGCCTCTCCCTACCCCACCCCTCCTGCCTTCTGGAACCTTCCCTCCCCTGCCCACACCCAGACACTCTCAGGGGAAGCCCCACCCCTCCTTAGAGCTGCACCTGACGCTGTGAGGAAGCGGTTTTCTCCTTTACACTCAGCTGCCCTCTTTTAAGGAAAAATACTATAGCACACACACATACACACTAAATTGCAGGCAAGTGGGCAAAATGTGTACTGACCCTTGTACTTTGAAAAAAATTGAGTGGGGAGATGGGCTGACATGGCTTGCTAGGTGTTTTGTGATATGTCACCTGTGCAAATACCAGAGAGAGCCTGGATGGCAAGTTTTGTGAGGAAGTAAGCTGAGGTTCTATTAGTATTAAAACTCCTGTCCCTGTATATCAGGAAGATTTATGTTTTGTCAGAATATAGGGTGCTGCATGAACATGAATTTCTCGCACCAGTCACTGAAGGAAGTTCCTGATTGCTGAAGGGCAAGTGGGGCTCTCCCCTGTCAGCAGGCCAAGGAAGCCATGCTCTAAAACCTCCCTGCAGACGCAGCCCTCTGGTGTATCTCTGAGATGCCTCTTTTGGAGTCAGTGATCACCCTGTGATCCATAATGCTTGTGGTCAGCGCATCAGAGCTCCCTGAAGCCGTCCCTCAGAGGGGGCACTTGCTGTAAGTGGTTCAAGGAATATGTGGTGGGACTGGGTGCACCCTAGCTGGCTGGTTATCACGTGCAGCCAAGTGGGTATGGCATGTAAGCATTGTGCAATAACAAAGGGTTTTTTTATACCAAAGAATAAATGTCTGTCAGTGATGCTGGCCTGTGTGAACCCGATGGAGTTTGTTTTAGGCCTGGGTTTATTTTTTGTCTTGTTGTATATGTTGCCATTGCCTGTAGCACTTCCATTTGTTCTCCTCTATGAGCACGGCAACCTGACTGATTTTTAACACCAAATTTTACTACTGTCATTTTAAAATCTGACAATATTGAAATGCCTAAAAAAAATATCTTGGCAAACATTGGGTACCTACTAGTAGAAAACAAATTATAACAGCTATCAAAGATTGTGTTGTCTTGACAGCTGTCCATGCTTTGAAAGAGACAGCATCCTTGCATGTAAGTGAAAACCTCCTCCAGCCCTGTTTCCCCAGTTTAATTTGAACAAAAATCTTCTTTATTTGTAGCATGCAATTTTGAAACTCTCTGTTGAAGTACATCAGAATAATTGAAAAACTAATAAAACACAGAGGTCATTTATGTAGATACAGTGTATCAAACTGAATTCAGCTATGGGCTTGATTTAGTCTGTTTTGGTTATTCAAACTTTAGTCTTGCTTTTCCTTGAATTATTTGCTTTAACTTATTCAAAAGTATATATGCTCTGCTTTAAAATCCAGTTACCAGTGAGGTGTCAAAAAGCAACATCTTTCTGAGGCAATTTAAATCCAGTGTGCTAAGCAGATACATTCAGTTCATATGTTCTAAGCCAAGAGCTGGACATTAAATAATAGGAATTTTTTTTTTTAATGTTTTTCATTTTGTAGATCAGTAATAATTTTGTAGGGGTTAGGGGAGTGAGTGTGTTTGTTTTTCAATTTTTTTGGCTGTAAGTATTATTGTTTTCAATCTGAGAGGGTCAACAGGCACTTTGCTATCTCTGGAATCCAGGATTCTGAGTAGGTTAATAATCTCCAACATCACTTTTATACCAAGGAATCCAATAAAATTTAAAATGTTTACTCTTAGCTGAGGTTCCAGGACTTTAACTACGCAATAAATAGAGTATGTTTACATATTGCTAGCAGTCAGTGAGTCACTATTTAGTATTTCAATTCAGTGATGATGTTGTTAAAACCGGATTGTGATATCTCTGCAAGTTCCATGCAGCCTTTTTTAAACTGCTGATCAAACAGCCAATTCTATCTCATCTTGCATTCAGTGATGATGTTAAAACCAGATTGTGATATCTCTGCAAGTTCCATGCAGCCTTTTTTACACTGCTGGTTGAACAGCCAATTCTATCTCGTCTTGTACCTATGGTATCTAAAGAAATTTTCAGAATATTTGTATAGATTTTGTTTGAAGAACCAAATTAAATCTTCTGAAGCAGAGCAAATGTGGAGAAAATGACCGCTTGACATGTTTTGGCAGTATTTATTTGGGACTATTGCTGAACTTATAGGAGAGCTTTCAGAGTAAAGTGTTACCTGTCTGAAATAAGAACTAATTAAAAGGAAATTTTTTTGGTACTTTTAATAGGTCTTGCAAGTTAATTTGGGCTCTTTGGATACAAGCAAGTTCTCTGCTTCTATTTAAAAATAAGTGGGGAAAAAAGAACGCTATTATATACATCCATTCCTACTTATCTGGTATTATCTAGTAACTAGTATGAGATTTGTGGGAACCATTGTTTTCTTCTACAGCACAACAGAAAGTTTGCTTAAACAAATTGGTAGATTTATATATGAGTGGGATTAAAAATGAATCGCTTTCTTTTTGCTGTGAGAATGATCTTATATTTTCTTCATGAAGTGCTATCCAAATAAGTCTTAATGAATAATCTTAATCAGTGTGTTTTCAATTTTTTTATGAATTTCAGTTCAGTGTGTCTCTTAGTCCTTCCTGCTTTCATATTTTTCACATTTATTTCCTTCCTATTACAAAGGCTGTGAAACTAATGCTACAAGGTGAATGAAAACATCTGAGAATCACAGAATCATTAAGTTTGGAAGGGGTCTAACTCCCCTGCTCAGGCAGGGCCACCTAGGGCTGGTTGCCCAGGACTGTGTCCAGATGGCTTCTGAATATATCCAAGGATGGAGGGTCTACCACTTCTCTGGGCCACCTGTTTCAGTGCTCATTCAGCCACGTGGTAAAAAAGTGTTTCCTTATGTTTAGATGGACCCTTCTGTTCTTCAGTTTGTGCTCATTGCCTCTTGTCCTGTCACTGGGCACCACTGAAAAGAACCTGGCTCCAATCTTCTTAACACCTTCCCTTCAGCTATTTATATACATTGATAAGATCTCCCCTCAGCCTTCTCGAGGCTAAACAATGCCAGCTTTCTCAGCCTTTCCTCATATGTGAGATGCTCCAGTCCCTTAGTTATCTTCGGGGCCCATTGTTGGACTCTGCAATACGTCCACATCTCTCTCGTACTGGGAGAGAACTGGACACAGCACTCCAGGTGTGGCCTCACCAGTGCTGAATAAAAGGCAATGATCACCTCCGCTGACCTGTTGCAACACTCCTCCTAATGCAGCCCAGAATATCATTAGCCTTCTTTGCTGTAATGGTGCATTGCTGGCTCATGTTCAGCTTCGTGTCCACCAGGACCTTCAAGTCTTTTTTACAAAACTGCTTTCCAGCTGGGTGGCACCCACCACCTACTGGTGCCTGGGGTTCTTCCTCCCCAGGTGTCGGACTTTGCACTTCCCCTTGTTGAATTGCATGAGGTTCCTGTCAGCCCACTTCTCTAGCCTGTGCAGGTCCCTCTGGATGGCAGCACAACCCTCTGGCATATCAGCCATTCCTCCCTCAAGCCAGTAATTTAATCACAGATCATTATCAAGTTGGTCAAGTGTGACCTCTTGCTGGTGGACTGCTGACTACTCCTGATTACTTCCTCAACCTTCATGTGCCTGGAAAGGCGCATCCTGGCTTCCAGTATTAATTGCTCCATTAGCTTCCCAGGTATTGAGGTGAGGCTGATGGGCCTCTAGTTTTTTGGGAACATCACTTAGACGAAATACCATGATCTCACATTGTATATCAAGTGTTCTTATTAGTTTAAAACAGTTACTTTCAAACAAATGTTGCTAACCTTCAGTTTGCTACTGGAAAAGCCTAACCCCTAAAAATCTCTTTCTGTGGTTTAATGGAATAATTATATTTTGATTCCTTAACTATTGCTTAAAATACTAGCATCTCCAACATTCAAAGCATTTTGGGAATTATATTAAGTTGCTCTGATTTCTTTGCATGCTTCCTGTCAATTGTCTCTGTATTCTTCATTAAGTATAACAAAAGTAGTTCCTTAAAGAGAATAATTACTATTAGTTAGTAACCGTTAGTTGTTCAAATAGCTGAGACTAATTGCTTTTTATTCTAGTGATCTTTCCTTCTTGCTGTCTGAGGACATGACATCTGCCCAAGATCCCAGCAATCCTCCCTCAGTTCTCTCCTGTCCTTGTCTCTTTCATATGCCAAGGCCTCCCGTAGCTCTGGACCATGCAAAAATATTACTGCCTACAGCGCAAGTGCTCTGCCCAAATGCCAGGCAGGACTGCAATCACTGGGAGGCTAGCGATTAAGAAAAAAAGTTTATGTCTCTGGCTCAAGGCAGAGGAACTTTCAAGGCAGTCAGAGATGGTAAACATCATTCTGTAGAAACTTCAGACCTAGAGGTCTACTGCAGAGCTTAGACTGGATTCCTAGCTCTGAAATCATGGGATGCAGAGGCTGTGTCTGGTTTAAGGTGAGCTTTTCCTGCAAAGGCTAAAATGAATGACTAATTTGCACGATCTGTTTACTCTGCCTTCCCCTGAGTTGTACAGCAAGGTGACTTCTACTTTAGGGTAAAGAGCGATCGTTCAATGTCTTCTATTCTCAACTTCCATTATTAACGACCACTATTAAAGCACTGTTGCTTTATACTTCCTAAGCATCTTATGGTTAACGCTGTTCTACCAGCCAGGAAGAAACTTATTTGTGCCAACCCAAAGATGAAGATACTAGGACACAAAAAGCTCTGGAACTCGATCTGGTTTTAGTTTGTTCAATTGACCAGAGTTTATGGCAGGACCTGTGTCTGTCACCCCGAACAACCATTCGCCAGCACAAACTGACTAATTCCTCTGCATGAGTCTGTACTACAGAAAACTAGATGTAGGTCTATGGTTGTTTTATTCTCCTGTAACATATGTCATTTGGGGTATTTGGCTGCTTTGTCAATGCCAAAAACAAAGCCTGATCAAGCAGGTTTTCCATCTTTTTCCAGTGCTCTGTCATCTACTCCATATAGCTTTGCACTGTCTATGCTGTACAGGCCTTTGTGTAGGCTGAGTAGGCACCACAGAGCTGCAATCATTTCTCCTGAGAACAGCTTTATGCTGCTAGAAAATAATTCCCACATCTTCATATGTGGTAACAACTTTGAGGAAATGTTGACGATTTTGAGGTTTGGCCCCTTTGAAGATAATGGCAGCCATTCTTAATAACAACTTTTATGGATGGTGACCTATTATTGTGTTTCTTTGGGATTAGTTTATAACAAAAGGTTGACATCATTAGAGCACTGCACAATTTATAAACCTGTACAGTATGTGAAGATTATGATGGACAGAAACTAATTCGGTGTGCAGTGCCCCCTCTGAAAAGAATCATAGAATTGTTTAGGTTGCAATGGACTTTTAAAGGCCATCTAGTTCATCCCCCCTGCACTGACCATCCTCAACTAGATCAGGTTGCTCAAAGCCCCGTTAGCCTGACCTTGGATGTTTCTAGAGATGGGGCATCTACCACCTCTCTGGGAACTTCTTCCAGTGCTTCACCACCCTCATTGTAAAATATTTCTTCCTTACATCTAGTCTGAATCTACCTTCTCTTAGTTTAAAACCATTACCCCTTGTCCTGTTGCTACAGGCCCTACTAAAAAGTCAGTCCCCATCTTTCTTATAAGGCCCCTTTAAGTGTTGAAAGGCTGCAGTAAGGTTTCCCAGAGCCTTCTCTTCTCCAGGCTGTACAACTCCAACTCTCTCAGCCTGTCCTGATAGGAGAAGTGTTCCATCCCTCTGACCATCTTTGTGGCCCTCCTCTTGACCTGCTCTAACAGGTCCACATCTTTCCTGTGCTGAAGGCTCAAGAGCTGGATGCAGTACTCCAGGTAGGGTCTCACCAGAGCAGAGTAGAGGGGCAGAATCACCTCCCTTGATCTGCTGGTCCACATTTCTTTTGATGCTGCCCAGGATACGGTTGGCTTTCTGGACTGCAAGCACGCATTGCCAGGTCATGTCCAGCTTTTCATCCACCATTACCCCCCAGTCCTTCTCCGCAGGGCTGCTCTCAATCCCTTCATCCCTCAGCCTCTATTGATACTGGCAGTTGCCCTGACCCATGCACAGGACCTTGCACTTGGCCTTGTTGAACCTTGTGAGTTTCACATGGGCCCACTTCTTGAGCTTGTCCAGGTCTCTCTAGATGGCATCTCATCCCTCAGGTATGTCTAACGCATCACTCAGCTTGGTGTTGCCTACAAAAGTGCTGAGGGTATAGGTACTGTACAGCTGCTTCCTCTCTGTGACAGGAAACCCTTAAAAATACAGGAGTGGGAGGTCTGTTATGCCAAACAATGAGGTAATTTGAAAAAATAAATCCTTTGTTAAGCATGGCAAGTACATACAATGTAAAGTGGCAAGATATATTTTTACTCTTCTGGTCTATTTGGTAAAAGGTAAATAGGTAATTAAAATAATATCTAGTGATCCTTCAGATTCACATTAGCTCATGTGTTTGGGGGTCTTAATTTCTGCTTGAAAGACTTGAACAGAACTTTCCCTTACCAAGCAGCCTAGGAGAGGAGTATTGTTCTGTGTCACGGTAATTCATATGAAAATGCTATCTTTAGAAATTTGGAGTGGAAATATGTAGATGACCTCCCATATACTTAATCATATATTTCTGTGAGCAGAAGTCAAAATGATTTGGTAAATGGGACAATAACATATAATAGATAAATGGTATTATAGCAAAATTTTCTCTTGTCCAACTATAGGCAAAAGTTTCTTGGTTTCTCTCAGTGTGGGACCGGAAATCCGTTTTATCGTACAGAGAATCCGTGTGCCTTGGCAGTTCTGCAGTTTAAACTTGATTGCCCACCCAGAACTCCCTATTGTAATCCTCAGGTAGACTTGGCTGCTTCTGCATGCACTCTACTGTCCCTTAATTGATTAATATTGCTTCATTTATAAAGTTCCATAGGCAGAGGTGACATTTGTATGGTTGCATTTGGATGGTGTTTGAAATATTGCTGAGTACAGAATGGCTGTCACATTTGACAGCACAGTAACAGCACTACCCATATTTTATATCCAATTGTGCAAAGTGATTTGGGCATTTCTAAGTATGAAAGCCAAAAAATTCTTCAATCCATGCACAAATTAATTATTTAGAAAAAAAGGTTCACAAGTTTTCACATTTGGCTTTACATATAACAGGATAAAAATGGACCTGACATACATAGACAAGCTCTACTGCTTTATAGGAGTCATTCCCTGGATTTACACAGGTGTAGCACAGCAAAATTTATCTACTTGTTGATGTAAGAATTACACAAACATGACTGGTTCATTTCTGATGAGTAGTAAACAGGAGGTTTGCTGTGTATGTTATTGGCAGTTGAAGAACAGGTGTGCCTAGTGTTAGGTGCTTGGAATTTTTTAATTCCTGCTTATACATGAGTGAGGAAGTTATTTGTAGAGATCTCATCACCAAATCATTGAACTTGCCCACAGTGCATTTACCTTGTTTAATTTAAATTTATCCATTATTAATCAGGTGATAGAAGGAAATAAATAGCTGGGAGGGAGGGGAAGTAAATTCTTTTTTCATTTTGCTTTAATTATTTTTAAGAAAAGCAAATACACAATTTCAGTGTTTTTTAAGATTTTAGATATTTGATGTGATCTATTATTTTAGCAAATGTCTTCCAATATTCTTATGTTTCTTTATCTGACATTTTTAAAAGAAAACTTAAGAGCAATGAATCAAGTCCTGGTTTACATCCTAATTCAAGTTTTGGAGTCAGTGTCTCTTCATTATTGAACTCTTGGACCCAGACAGCTTCAAAAAGAGGATGCAACTTCTCAAGTCTGAGGCAGCGTGGAGTGCCTGGGGCTGGGGCATTTGGTCTTCTGGCCTGCCAAGAGTTGTGAAGTTGTCGATGAGCTGCACCTCCAAGTGAAAGATCTATGAAAGGAGGTCAGCAAACTGCAGATTATGAAAGGATGAGAAAGTGATCAACTGGCCCTTCTCTGAGACCCTGCAGCTTCACAAACCTCAACCTTCAACTGTAGCGGAGAAATGGGAATAGCCTGTGCCTATGGATTCAGAAGGTGGAAACTCCCATCATGGCAAAGGCTGGAAGCTGGTGACTTCTCTCACACACCAGGAAGAAGGCTCCATCCCCACGTCATGACTTGCAGATACAGAATAGGTTTGCTGCCCTCATAGCTGATGAGGAGCTGGGTGTGCCATCAAGTGGAGCATCTCCAGTGGCTGACCCTTAGCCACTCAGGACCACTGGAAGGAAGTTGCAATTGATCATGTTTGGAGACTCCCTACTGCAGGGCACAAATATCTGTCCTATATCTGCTGACCTGATTTGTCATTTAGGGGGGTTTATGCTTGCTGGGTGCTCACTCAAATTTGGGACATTGTAGAGAAGCTACCAAGTCTCACCTCACACTCCACCTACTATGTCCTGCTGCTCTTCCATGTAGGTGCCAAAAATAATGCCAGGGGTGACATGGAATGTATCAAGCATGACTGAAGGGCACTGGGACAGTGATCAAGTGCATGGGGTGGAGGTGGTGGTTGGTGTCCTTGATTCTGCCTCTGAGGGGAATGGTCTGAGGAGGGACTTGATGGATCCTGCAGGTTAACAACTAGTTGCGCAGCTGGTGTTGACAGCAGGGCTTCAGTTTGTATGACCATGGCACCCTCTTTGAGAGTCCACAGCTGCTTGTAAGAGATGGGATCCAGCTGGCTGAATAGGGCAAAAACATCTATGACAAAAAGCTGGCCAATTTGGTAGGCAGAAATTTAAACTAGAAACAATGGGAGGAGAGATTGATTCCTCAAAAATCAACTTAAGGAAGTTAGGGAGAGGGTAGGCAAGCCAAGGCCCCAGGTGGTGGGAATTGATGAGGCATAGCAATCAACAAAACAGAGCTGCAGTGGAATCTCGAGCTTAGGCATGTGAAGAAGGAAGTGCCTGCAGAGCAGCCTTATGGTGAAAGCTGTCTTGTCTGTTTTGAGAAATCAGCATGCTTGGGCACTTCTCTGAAATGCCTCTACACTGATGAATGCAGTGTGGGGAGCAAGCAGAGTTAGAAGTCTGAGTGTAGTTACAGTCACAGGCTGTCACCTCATCGGGATATTGAAGACAGGGTGGGATAGCTTCCATGACTGGAATGTGCCAGTGGAGGGATCCATGAAGGCAAAATCCAGCTGTTGATGCATATAATTTGCTTTCATAAATTCAATACCTTCTCAAAACTAATATCATCCAGTGTGATTTCCCACTGCTGTAAAAGGAGAACTAAGGTTATAGCAGAGATGAGACAAATGGTGATGATAAAGGAGAAAGAGGCAATTTTAAGAAATAAAGGATCTGAACTTGCCAAAGATAAGGTTAAGGGAATGACCTTACTTAACAAAAATTTTTCTCTGTTCACATTTAGATATTTCTATTTTTAAAATGTTTAACAAACATCTTTAAAATACTATAGTGAATGAGACAAAACAATTTAGACTTTTTAAAAGTAATGAAAAATCTTCCAACCACACAGAACATACCCCCAACTAATAACAAACCAAGATTAAATGCCACCACAAATAAAGATGCTGAGGCTAGAATGCTAATAAATAATGAGAAAATAAGTAGTCCAGAATATAATAATAAATTGTGTACTTTGGCTTCTAGTAATGTTAAAAACAAAACCAGGAGTGGCATGCTTTCTTCACTACCAATATCTGATTGAATTTAAAATAAACAATTTAATATATTTGTTATCATAAACAATAATAGTATTTTAATAGAGTCATATTGCATTGTCATGGAGTGCTCTGAATAGATCATCATCTGTTGCTAACTTGTTATTTTCTTTGATGCTTATTTATGGCAAGGTGCTAGCCTTATCTCTTTTAAAAGATTCTATCTTCTCCATTGCATCCCTGGACTAAATACAGATGAAAAATACATTTAATATCTAATTTAAAGCATTACTTCAAAAAACAAAACCATAATTATAACCATGAGAGCTTAAACAAATCTTAGAAATATAGTATGCTTACATACCTGAATGCAAAAGTTGAAGTTACAATATACTTTTGGGAAACCAGTAATAGAAGCAATATAACTCCTTTTTTCAAAAGCAAATGCTAGGAAGATATTTGATGAGTCAGTTGTCTACCATCAAAGTATGTTGGTATTATTTTTGCTCCAAAATGATCCATCAGCCCAAAGGAAAGGAAGGCTACATTTCCATTTATTGACTTCATATCTACTAGTAAATTAAAATAGCATGGGATTTATAGGGTGACTGTTAATTCCATTTGGGATGGGATAGGAGTGGCAGCTGTATTCTGGAAATTCCTATGAAATTTCTGTTTCCAAGGAAGCATCATTTTTCAGGAAGGAAGTGTGTATGACTAGTTATAGAATACATATATTATCCCATTTAGTATGGGGTCAGAGAGTGCCCTGAGAAGCTGATATATACTTCTAGTAGACCATGTCCATTAGTCAAATAGAAAAAATACTATTTGAATTGCAGATGCAATGATGTTACTAAAGTAAATCATATTCATGAACTGAGTTTCATGTCTGGTTTTTCAGTGCCTGAAAAGTTTCTGTTAGGGAGCACCAAATGATTTTTATGGAACTCATCTAAAACCTGCTTTGAGCCACCATAATAGTTGTTGAAGCCAATGTATACTTTAAAAAGAAAGCCCAAATGACTATTACCTTTTTGTTCTCACCTCTCACAAACTGAGCTATAGATCTATCACAGTGAATTTTTTAGAATCTTGACTAAAAATCAAAGAGAATAGTAATGTAATGCGATCTAGAAAGAATTAAGTATGTTCTAGACAATTGGATAGTACTGAGTAATGAAGATTATGATACGGTGTGTCTATCATATGGTGTACACACCATCATGCAGGACATAAGTTTCTATGTTTGGATTTTTCACAGTTTGAGCAGGTCTTTTGTGATACCTGGCTACATTCCAAACACCTACTCTTAATTTTTTAATATCTGGTCTTATGTAGCTTTGTAATTGTTCATAAATTAATGTTTTTGTTACAAGATTGTCGTGGTTTTACCCCAGCCGGCAGCTGAGCACCACGCAGCCNTGGCTCTGTGTAAGCACTGCTCAGCAATAGGTCCATATAACAAAAACATCTCTGTATTATCAACGCTGTTTCCAGCACAAATCCAAAACATAGCCCCATACTAGCTACTATGAAGAAAATGAACCCTCTCAGCTGAAACCAGGACAAAGATATAGACTGCAGTAAGAATGTCAGCTAGAAATATGGCTTTTTTTTTTTTTTTTTTTAAATGCTAGTTGTCTCATTGGTGAGTCATTTCTTTTTCTCATTTCAAGAGCTGAAAAACAACACTAGGTATCTGCAGCTGATATTGAGACAGGGTTTTAACCTCTTCCCCATGTGTTTATTTCTATTGCTTTAACAGATAGCAACCATTCTGTAATCTTGGAGTCCAACATGATATGATTCTTTAATTTTTTTCTAACCAGCTTGGCCATCTAGCATCTAAAGTCTGATTTAATGTACAGAAAAAATGAAAAAGGAAAATATAAGAACCGTACTTGTTTTCACAGTGATAAAGTTTTATGGATAAACTCTTGCTGTGTGTAGAGTTTGAGTGAGCACAGTCTATGTGGCAAGCTTTTGTGGAAAATTGGAATGGTCTCCCCGCTGCCAAGCAATACAGCAGATCAACAAATGCCCTGTTCATTTATCAGAGCTGGAAATGCAAGTGAAGGAATTTACAAGAAGAAACTCCGAAACATAGGCCAATGAGCAGTCTTACTACACTTAGAAGAGACAGGTCACAGATGTGCATTAACGTTTTTCTCAGTGTGTACCATGTGCATGGAATAAATGGGGAAAGCTTAATCTGACTCAAGCAAGATGCTCTACATTCTTACTTAGCATTTTTTAAAAAGGCAGTTTACAGCTTCTGAAAAATGTAGACTGTAGATTTCTGTCAGCTAGTAAGAATTAAGCTATTACCATTTTGATGTTAACTTCAGCTCAGCTGAACAGGATTTTAATTGTAAATAGTATTTCTAAATAATAAAAGTAACAATATTGTGCTATTCCTGTTTGTGGTTTAATAGGGCCAGTAATCCACATCAGTATCTTATTTTCTATAATAAGGAAAGTTTGGGAATAAGGAAAAAAAAAACCACAGGAAAAGACAGAAAAGATCATTTTATCCAATTACTATAATTACCCCAATAGATGAGCAGAATGACTTTTCATAGTATCAAGCAATGCCAGGCAATCTGTTCTGGAATAAGTCTGTTGTTTTTTACTGATGGGAACATTTGTAATTTGCAATTGCCAGACTGTACATATGTTGGCGTTAGATAAATTCTCACTATGCCTCTTGAATAATTTTCTGCCTACCGAATGATTTGTGGCTGAAAGCAAAACTGAGGAACTCCTGTCTTCATAGAATGGTTTGGGTTCGCAGGGACCCTAAAGGTCATCTAGTTCCAACCCCCCTGCCATGGACAGGGACACCCTCCACTAGACCAGGTTGCCCAAAGCTCCATCCAACCTGGCCTTGAACACTTCCAGGGAGGCAGCATCCACAGATTTTCTGGGGAGCCTGTTAGAGTACCTCACCACCCTCACAGTGAAGATTTTTTTCCTCATATCTAATCTAAATCTATCCTCTTTTAGTTTAAAGCCATTACCCTTTGTCCTATCACTACATGCCTCTGTAAACAGTCCTTCTCCTGCTTTCTTGTAGGCTCCCTTCAGGTATTGGAAGATTTCTCTAAGAAGTTGATAGAAAGAGTTCTGTTCCCTCCTCAGTCTGTGGGAGTACATCTCTTACATTTCACCAGGGTATACCAATCACCATTAGACTGCCTCCTAGTCTGTGCAGCAAACCTCCTTTTTCTTGCCTTATTGATGCTGTGATACTGTGCGACAAAATTCATGGAAACAGAAATGAAACAAGTGAAAAGGAGCACAGCCCTGTAGCTTCCTGTGATAGGGCACTCAGCTGGGAAGTGGAAAGATCTGTATATTCAGCCCTGCAAAATTCTAGTTCAACAATTTTATATTATGCTGTCATTTAAAACCAGGAGTAATTCTGGAATTTGTACCTGTGTTACACTGTCATCAGCATTATAATTTAACATATACTTGGATGCATTTTAAAAATTATTAAACTGTATGTGCTAGTGGACTTCGCTTAACACCAGACTAGGGAAATTCATCAGCAAGGTTCATGTGAGGTTCATGGCCACATTCCCGTGTTCTTCATTGTAGTCCTTTGTAAAAACACAAGTACTTAAATGCTTACAGATCTCAATGCTTAAAACCTGAAACAAATAACTTGAAAGATGTGTTTACAGGCATATTTTTTTTCATTGTGGACAATTCTGAATGGGAGCAGTGTTTATTTCTATATGCATATCTCTTTTTCCACCAATCCTTACCTCAGGAAATTGGAACTTCAGATTTCTGAGCACTACATTTTAAGAAATTACTTATGTAATTAAATCAGTGCGGTTTTTCTGTCATGGCAGATTTTACTGACTGACAAAAAGAAAGAGAAAACTTATTCCTGATAGTTATGTGTAATACATTATCTTGTTCTGTGTTATTTAAATTGTTTCACTGTGATGTCTGTGACTTCTGCCTGTAACATGTCAGGGCAAGCAGCACATGCCACAGTGTGATAGAATGTTGTCTTCATGTCATTTTCTTTCCATCTCCATTCAAGATCAGCTGTGTTGCTGCCTTCTACAGCTTACTCTCTGAGCTAGTTTTGCATGCTCACATTGCTTCTAATTTTCTCATGGTTTTTAATTATAACTTTGTTTGGGTTGCAGTAGAGTTCTTGTCCTTGTGGAATTGCTATAGTGTTGATGCTACAGGTATGTCATGATTCCAGAAAGTAAACCCTGCGCTCACTTCCCTCTGGGAGCAGCAGTTCTTCCCTATTTGGAGCAAAGTCAGTCTCACATTTAACCAGTACAGTAGCATCGCATGATTTTTGCAACCAGCATTATTTGCTTTTACAGTTTGATGGCTCCTTTTTTTTTTCCACTGGGACATGTTTGCCTCTCCTGGGAAACAGCTATCCTGTATTTATGCCTACAATGTCAGGTAGAAGGAGAAATTTAAAACCTTCCAGTCATCACTATTCTTCCATGTATTAGGGCAAGAATGCACTAGATTAACTTAAATACTATAATTTAAAGAAAACACTCCAAATTAGATCATGAATTCTTAACGTTCAGTCTCATGTCACTGAATCTTAAAAGATAAATTATTACATGGAGAAGTGTTTGCAAAGCTTATTTCTGGATCCTTACGAGGCCATATTTGAAGCCATCCTGTTACTCTTATTTCAAAGAAATCTGTGTAAACCAGCTTTTCCTACTCGTAGTACCTTGGAGTAACTTCCTGGGATAGACTGGTTGCTGGTGATTGCAACAGGCTCCCGGCAGTTCTGTGGCTGTAGAACTGTGAACAATGCCAGGAGAGAAAGTTGGTTAATAAGTTACAGTGCCCTTAGTTTAGTTTATTGTGAGTGACCTGGATCATGGTGCATGTTTTACAATGCAGTAGTTCGCAGTGTCTTGTTTTGAGTGCCCACTTTGAAGTATGTTGGAATATATGCAGTGAAAAGCCAATGGGAAACCAGCAGCTCGTGTACGTTACTGCAGAAAAGTAAATAGCAAACTTGTGGAGGTCACAGACTGTTTTATTGCTTTTTTTTTTTTTTCTGCAGGATTCTGGAATTTGGGCAGCACAATTGGCTGACAGAGGAGCTAATTAGAGGTCACACAGGGCATGAGACTGGCAACTGTCACCCTCCTATGGGAACAAGCTTTGGGCTTGCTCAGGAATAAAGGGAGCAAACATAATGATGAAGAGAGACTGGTATTACTGTTCACAGACTTCCTGCTCTTTCACCCTTTCTTTGGTCAATGAATTCCTACCAGGGGGTGGTCTTTCCTATTATTTTCCATTTCCTGTGCAATGTCTCTATTTTTTCAGCCCCACCATATGCTGCCAGTGAATTTTGACAGGATGCTACTGCTTAATGTTTATTCAAATAATTTCATCTTTGGAACACAGTATAAAGGCTGTCTGCTGCTTGCGCTTTCTCACAGGGCTAGGGAGGCAAGTGGTGTTAGTTTTGATATAAGAAATGGAGAAGTGACTCATCCAGGATTGCAAAGTATGTTGGTATTACTGCAAGAGAGAGAGCTCTGTACAAAACTGTCTCTGAAAATGGTATCTATAGGAAAGGAATTTACCTTTTCATAAGGAAATTAGTGGTATTCTTCTAATCAGAAACACTTAGAATAACCCTTTTAAGCTCCTCCTTTCCCCACTAATCAACTCCATCCCCAGATGGCTGACACAGATAATCCTTTGCTGAAACGAGGCTTTCTGCCTACAGTGATGTTTTTGGTATTTATCTTCTTCCAGTGAACCTTTTTATCCATCTTCATTTGCTCCATGTGCTCACTTTCTTCATTTCTATTGAGTTGAGACGTGTGCTGCAGAGTAGGTAGCTGCTAGATGTGAATACTGGAGTGCATCCAGTGACATTGCTGCTTGACCTGGGTTCTTGGAGATTGGATGCCAAGATGGGAAGAATTTCCTTCTTCTTAATTTTACAGTTTAGAAATAAAGTTATAATTTCAGCAATTCAATGTATTTGGCCACATCAACTGATCTTTGAAAATCAAAGTTCCTAGTTTCAGACAATGCAAGGTAAAACATATTAGGTTAAACTACTGCATAAATTGTAGAATTTATGGTATAAATTATAATACTGTATAAATTACTGTGTTTTACCTGCTCTTTCCATCAGTCAGTTGCTGCGGCTCCACTAATTCAATTTATCCTGTCACCTAGCATCTGTTCTTTGTTTGCCAGTGGTGTGTGTGGGAGAGATGGATGAGCATAATGGAGAAGTGGTGACTGAAAAGCTGCCTATGGAGAGAACACTGTCGCAGTGAGAAGCTGGAAGCAGCTGCTGCTGTGAACACAGCACTGCAGTGAATCAGTGAACTGAGCACAGCTAATCACAGTGAACCACGGGTGGTTTTGGACTACGTGTGAAGATCCCTTTGCTCGGCTGCAGTTGCTAAAGGACTTCTTACTCAGCAGAACTGAAAGTCCCAGCTCTTTCCTTTGCCTGCACAGTGGGTCCTCTCAGTTTGCGGAGAGAAACCAGGGTGATTGCAGGAGAGTTCAGTATGCGAGTCAGGAGCCTGTGTGGGTTTTGGGAACCGTTCCTTTAATTGGCTCAGCGCTGGAGCCAGGAAGTCTGGGGAGGAGCTGCAGATACTCCCGTTCTGGTATGCGGAGACAGATGGAACTGATTGCTCAAGCACCTTTGGCCTGGAATGATCTTTAAACATCACAAACAACATGTTTTCTCTCTGAGTAGTGCATTGGTGTCCCAGTGTAGTGAAAAATAGGCATGATAGGATTCTGTCTTCTGGGGTATTATATTCTGTCAAATTAATTCTGCAGATGACTATGAGTTTTCCTATTGCTGCTAGACTTGTTTTGTATTATGGCTCCTTAAGCTTAGATAGCTTGTACGCTTTATACTAGATCTAACTATGTTTCTGTGGTGGGTAAATTATAATTTTAGAATATGGGAATTGTTCTTAGCATGAAGTATACTTTTTTAATGTTTTCTTTCTTGATAGTTACCCTAATATTTCTAAGCAAAAGTAGTGGCTGCCTGTAGCACTACTGGAGAAATGCCAGATATCTGGATAAAAGATAGCATGTAAATGGATCTCATTGAGCATCTCTGCAGGAATATGTGTGTGTATATGCATATACATACACACTTGTAACGCAAAAAAAGTAACCTAGGAGCTAATCTAAAAAAGACTTATGATTTCCCTTGTATTAGCTTTATTTATTGGTCCCACCCAATGTTGAGGCAAAATAAGCAAAAAGGTTCATTGCAGCTGCGTGCATCCAGCTTTGGAAGTACATTTCTTCAGCTGCATGCATGTGCGCAGACTTTTTCTGTATTGTACAGTTAGGAAATTATTTCAGTGCTGAAAACCAGAAAGCTTTCTGGTAGTTTGTATCAGATCAAACTAGATGCAAGCATTGATATAAATTTTGGAGAGTGTGGCAGAAAAGCATAGTTCTACCACCTCCTTTTTGTGCAGGCTAGCTGACTAGTTTGTTTTTATTCTGTCTTTCAAGGAATTTGATAGGTCCAGGTCTTCACACCTCTTAGCCAAATATTTGAGTAGATTCAGAACAGTATTGTGGAACAGTGATTTCAGGATGGTTTTGTGTATTTTCACAGGCTCAGTTCCAGTAATTTCTCTGATCAATCCATGATGGAGGAAAGTTAAATGTAAGGTAGTAAAAGGTGTGATGATCTCCAATGGGTTCTGTTCTCGGAGATGGAGGGGACGAAGAAGCAGCAATGTATATTTGGTATTTAAGCAATGCTGTGGGACAGCTCCTGAATAGTTTAGGAATACTGTGTGGCTACATCCCTAGCAAGACATAAGTTATTCCAAATGTTTGGCTTGTTCATCCTCTGTCATCATTACTGTGATATAGGATAAAACATCTGAATGTAAAATAAAGATGCAAAATTTGTGGAGGTGTGAGCAAAAAATGAGGTCTTTTTGTTTGTTTGTTTGTAAGGAACACTAACTTGCAGATAGGTTGTTTTTCTCTAACCACTGATTATAAGGAAGGATAATTTAGGATTACTACCTCTCCCAAATCAAGTGTATTTCTTACTTTTTCACTGCTTGCCATTATGGACTGAATATAGAAGTTGCTGTACAGAACATCACTAAAGTTTGCTTAGTTTTGTGTGATGAATAAAACAGGAAATAATAGAGCATTCTGTTTTGGAATGGTTTTGGAATGCACCATTCTGTGATGGTGCAAAAAGTATGGCTTTGTGTACAGTATGCCAACTTTAAACAGTCTATTATATTATTGCAAAGTACAGGACAAGACCTAGAATGTATTAAAGAATCGCTATCAGATATAAGAAAACTTTGAGTTTCAGATTAAGTGGCAAATACCTTTATCCTAAAATCTGCAATTATACTGTGTCTTCTGTGAAAGAGCAGAGAAAAAACATTTTAAGCCAAAAATTCCAAACTAGTGAGATAATGAAGTGTGTTGTGCACTATAGCTACTTTTTACCCAACTGATTCTGAGGTCCTCTTTTATTTCATTGATACATATGTATAAACTATTTCTATTGAAGTGTCATTTCTATTTCCAAAAATACTTTTCTAGTGTGCGTTTCTTTATAAAATTTTGTTTTATACAGAGAGAAACTTAGACATTTCCAGTTAAAATTAACCTGTACTAGAAGATTGTTGGAACCCTCTTTAGCTGTAGAGAGCTGCAGTTGTTTAATATGTAATATTACATACTAAATAGATAATAATGTATATCATAGAATCATAGAATATCTCAAGTTGGAAGAGATCCATAAGAATCATCAAGTTCAACTCCCTGCTCTTTGCAGGACTACTTAAAACTGAACCATGTGACTAAGAGCATCGTTCAGATGCTCCTTGTACTCTGAAAGGATTGATGCTCTGCCCACTTCCCTGGAGACCCTGTTCCAGTGACCAGCTACCCTCTCAGTGAAGAACCTTTTCCTAATGTCCAATCTAAATTGGACAGCTTCATACCATTATGCATTATGTAGGGACTGTACTTCTGTTTAATAGGATTATTTGTGAATTATTGCATCATTTAACATCTATTTGTATAAATAGAAGAGTTTTGTAAAAATACTGTAATTCAGGGCCTGAGTCCATCTGCACAGGAGGATTGAAAGAAAAAAGTGTACAAAATATTTTTTTAATGTGAAAATGTCATAGCTAATTATTCAGTATCTAGAAATTTGTATGAGTTTTGAATTAGCACTGTCTCTGTAAATTCTCTCTATGCACCTTTTTCACAGGCACAAGGTACCAGATCTTTAGTCTGCCATTACAGCAACATCCAGTATTTTCTGTCTCTTTCTCTCAGCCTCCTGGTGTGGTCACATTGTGTGCCCTTATTTTTGTCTGTCGCTGTCCATTGGAACACAAAAACAGCACCTAAGGCAAAGGATTCTATTTTATGCGAAAACAGAAGAGCAAACATTTCCATATAGTGGCCACAGCTTTGGCTGATGGCACAGATATTTTTCCATGATCCCTTTCATAAAGAGAATTAATGATGCCACCTACTGGCAAAGGACAGATGTCGTGTGGGATGTGGTAATTTGTTGATAAAGCTTGTGTCTTCCCCTGGTGAGTCACAAATCCTTTTTTCCCCATCATGTTTAATTCCTTGATCTTGGTCATAAATACGACACAGAGGCAATTATTTCTGTGTGAAGTCCGTGAGTTATGGAAGAGTTGAATCAGTAAACCATATACCCTAATCCTAACCCTATCCCTACTTTTCCTTCCAAGTACCCATTGGCCTTGTCTTAATAATGAAGTTTAATGAAACATTAGTAATATGATCCTCTTTATAATTTAATTAATCAGTGAAACAGTGTTAATACAATTTTTCTATGAAAAAATGGAATAAATTTATGCCTTTACTTTAAAGCCAGGAGGTCTTTTTCATTACCACCTAGATAGTAAATTGAATTTCCAGATTCTTTTAACCTCAATCAGAGGTCTCAGGAGTAGAATCAACAGGAAAAGACAACAGGTCCCTCAGACCCTGCTGGTCTTTGGTCTTTCCTTTAATGCCTAGTTCATGAACGAACATTATAACACATTCTCCATGAAGGTGTAACTATGTTGCTGCTTTGCAAGGACAGGGACATTGGAACAAGATACTGATTCAGTGACAGTTCTCATGTTCTTCTTTGCTATTGAGATATGTACTGTTTAGATATGCCTGACCAGTGGCATTGTCTAGAAAGACACAGAAAAAACATTACTGTTTCTCTGATGCTTTTAATAGTCTGATACCATATCTGGCAGGTTAATCCTAGGGCTTCTCTAGGTTAGCAGGGAAGAGCACTTCACATTCCTCTTTTCAGTTTGAAGGAAACTTCTTGAGAGTGACTTCACTTTAGTTCACAGAGACTGTCAGATTTTAAATCTTTTTTCTCAAGCCACTGGCCCTTTGCAAATTGACTCTGTCTTTAACTCATGTCTTCATTATAAGCTTGGATCCATTTTATAATCCCATTTTTCTTATTTCCCCATATATTAACTGTTATCTCAGTACAACTCCTGGAATTGAAGAAAAAGTAAAAAAAAAACCGTGAATGCATCAAAGTACTGGGTCACCTGAGGACATCTGAAATTATGTTCATAGTGCTGTACACACAGATGACCAGCTGAAATTGGGAAAAATGGAAAGGAAAATTTATAAGAACTATGTTAAAAAGAAAAGGATTCACAGATTAAGATTTTTAAACAGCCTTTTCTCCTTATCTGGAATATATTTGGTTTTATTATAGTCCCATTTGGCTTCTTTGCTTTCCACCTTCTAAACATAAATTAAATGATGCTGTTCTTCCTCTTTTCAGAAAACTGCTGATCCTGAGGAAGTTTCCTGTTTTGACCTTGTTCAGTTTTACAGATTTTATGTAGATCAAAGGACGCTGGTGGTTGAAAGGCCAGGCCTTTTGAAGGCTATGTGAATGCTTTTTCATGAGTAACCACACAGGAGCTCTGAAGGGTGTGTGACGTTACACCATTCTCTCAGAAAAAGAACTGTGTTTCTGATGTTGAACATCTTCAGCAACTGCAGGATGAAACAAGATGCATTTTGGTTGGAAATGGAGTGTTAGAAATTTCTCCTCTGCATAAACAAATGCTATGTCTCATGCTAAGGCTATTAAGAAGCTCTTTATTTGTTGTTGGATATCAAATGCTGTGGACTAGAGGAACTACGTCCTCACAAGATAATCTGATTTGCATGATATCATTGTCTTACAGGATGATGAATGAGAACAACACAGCTGTCTAGAGAGAAAAAATTCTGACTTCCTGAGGTTTTGGCAATTAAAGAGCAAGTTGTAGTAAACTCTGCTTAAGTTTAAGGAAGGATGAGGAAGGAAAGATGGTAAGAATTTGCAAAGAACCCTCTTTAGTTTAGACCTATGCTAATGCCAGTGTGGCCAGATCTCAAGAGATCTCAGATCTCAGCCTTTGCGTGACTTGCGGGCATTGTTTGAATTGAAAGCTTTCCTCCTTCCCTGTCTCTAGAGAGAAGTAACTGGTTAGGGCTGCTGCAGATGACAGAGCATATCTGACATTCTCCTAATGAATAGACTAGTGTGTGGACAAGTGTGTACTGGAGAGAAAGTATTTGTCAAACCTCCTGTAAAGGAAAAAAGGATTAATGTAGAAATCAAAAGCTAATCCTCCCTCCCCACAGCTGAAAATTAATCAAACTTCCCATTGTTTCTCCATCCTCTCAGTTTTGTAACAACATGAAGTGAAAGGGGAAGAAGGGACTTCTTGGACATAGTGGAAGGACAAAATCATCTCCTGCCATTTCATACCTAGGCCCAGGAGGTTGGTGGATGGTCTTTGAGATTGGAGGAGGATAATAGGACCATGCTGTGGAGTTAAAGCAGGAAGCTAAAGCATGTATAGTTAATGTGGGGAGAATGAAGGAGTGGGGTGAGATGAACACAAAAGAAATTAATTAGAATTTTGGGGATGGGAGGGAACTAACAGGAAGTTGGATGCCTTGAATCTTACAGCAGACTGTTCTGTAATCTAGTTTACTTCCTATAACCTAACTTTATATTAAGAGCTCTTGTATTAAAATCCTAATCACCTTATTTGTCCATGTTTTGGAGAGGTGGTTGCTCTGCAGCCATGTTAAGTTTGAGTACCAGGGACTTGGGAAAAATAAAGATAGACCAAAAGATTGAATAAAAACTTTATCCATGAACTTTTTGTGGTTTGGGTTTTCAATAGGTTAGACTGACAATACCATATACTTCTGTGAACTGATACCACAATTTAAATCCTTGTGTAACCAATAGTCTTATTTTCTGGTGATTACTTTATGGTTACTCTTATTTTCTGATGATTTTCTCGCTGTCTCAGGTGGAGGTACACCTTTTTTGAATTTGTGCTTTTCACTCAGACTTGTTCAGTGTGTTTTCCCATTAAAACAAAATTAAACTTTTAGAGACACTTACTATTAATTTACTGAAGTATGTGTGACCTTAATGTAATGTCTAATGGCATTACTTTTATGTGAGTATAGATAGGATCTTTCCAACGGTTATCTGTGGTAATATCTATTACAGTTGCAATAACATCAATGAGGTTGAGAACTATAAGCTCAGTGAGCAGGGTTCCCATATTAATCTTTTGAAAAGGACAGACTCCTGTGAGAAACAACCAAAATGTCTTAATATGAATGAAGGATAGTTGATTCATATTACATATTTTCCTGTATTTTATCTTATATCTCATGCCAATGCTAGCAAAGCTAGGCTACCAGCTTAAGTTTTTTGTCTGGACTTTGTTCCTATTTTGTCTGTGTCTTTCAGAAGTGAGTCCATATTAAATCTCTGTATTTACCATTACATTTCTCAGATGGTTAAAAGCAATTGTCTCTCATCTGAGTGGCACTTCAGTAGAAGCATAACTGTGGAACAGTAAGATTTACTTTAGCCCTTTTTTGCAGGTATTTAATTACTTTGTATGCAAACATTCAAAATTTTAATTCTCTATTATGCTATCTCAAGCCAAATTCTATAGAAGAGTGATTTGAAGTTGGCACTAACAGCTTTTTTTAAAAAGTGGTGAAATGAAGTGGTGTAATCAGTGTATGGCTTGTCAAGAGAACTTTTTGTTGCCAAAATTGTTACTCCTCCAAATGATAAATGCTCTTTTTATATAAGATGTGAGAAGTTCCAAAATACACTATATTTTTGTAGGGAGATTTCTAACACAGGTCCTTACATGGCCTTAGATTTCCAGTTTCTTCTCCTGCTGTATTCATCCTGAATCTTTTACAAAGTTTCTCAGCTGTCAGTCTTGGCCACAACAGCTAAACTGCCTTAGATAGATCTAACCAAAATACAGCACTCATTCATACTTGAGCAAAATAGTTTGTTCTAAAAAGATAATATTTTTGCTGGATTATTTGGAATGTACAGAAGTTGCTTTCTATTCAGTGGTGATAGTTGCCATAAGATTAATGACTTCACATTTATAATGAAAATGTTGCCTTTGTGTGAATGCCATTAACTTTAACATTGAATTGAAAGATCTTTGGGTTAAGGAATATAATTGAATGAGAGGTTATTTAGTGCTTAGCACAAGAAGTTCATGTCTGGGTGGACAGACCTATGCTACTGCTACAAAATGAAAGAGCTAGATTTTTAGAAGTTCTTTGTCTTGGTCTGAGTTTGCATCCAACAAATGTAGTTACAAAGCATTCATTAAAAAATAATGGAAAATGTCCCATAAACTTAAGAATATACATTCTTTTAAATTAATAGCAAGAAGATGTATAGATTTAAATGTTGGAAAATAAAATATACTTATGCACTTCAGTATATTAAATAAAATGTATTTAAGTGGAAAATATATTGTACTATCGAGTCTAAATGTAGAAACATACACTAAATAATATTGGGTTTTTTTCACATTTTCTGTTTGTAGCCCTATTTTCAATCCGGGTGCCTTAACAGTCACTTCATTTCGGTATGATGGTTATAACAAAATATACTGTGCAACAAAATATGTAGCATTTTAGCCTTCGATCACAGTCAGAACTCATTGACCTGCTCTGTTGTATACTAACATGACATAATGTCACGATGTTATCATGCATGAGAACTGTCTATCTATTTTTACATTACAGGAAGAGGCTAATTTTCTTAGGAAATTGTTAGTAGAATCCTATATTCACACAGCTGTAAGAACAGCATTTGTTTACAAAACCGGAACTCCCTTTCCTTACACCAGGAACTTGCTATAAGTCAAATCATCAAATCACAAACGTGAAGATGGGTGCAAACTCCACATACATGCAATCTCATAATTTTTTTTTTTTTTTTTTTTTTTTTTATCAGCTGTAGCAAGCAGCTGTTGTTAATTCTTCAGCTCCTCCTAGAACGTTTATTGTTTGTTCCCTTCGAAAACTGGGCAGAGGCTAAATAATGACTGTCCTTACTGGGTGTTTATCTTGGGCCAGGCAGCTACTTTAATGAGAGTGCTGTTCTTTCTCTGTTGTAAAAAGAGTTTTCATATTCGGTATCTCAGTATTACTACAGCGTTCAGAGAATTTAAAACTACTTCTTCAGGACCATCAGCTTCTCTTTACTGTTCTTCCCCAGACCGATCTGAGTTTTCTCTGTACCAAAGTGATCCAATTTCAGAGATGTTTTCCTCCACAAAGAGCAATCACTGAATGATGGCCTTATCTTTTGACTGATAATCTAGTTAGTGAAAATAAGTGTGTTACATCCAATAAATTGAAAGTGCATGTATGTGTTTTGATGAATGAAGTATCATTCACTTGTTGAGCTGCATGTTTGTGTAGTTCATTGCAATACAATTCTGGAAGGCAGAAATCCTGAGTTACAGCGTTTGGTAAAATAGTTGCACAAGCCGCAGGCTGTGTTTGTGGGATTGGAAGAACACTCAGTGCACAGATCTGGTAATTATTTTCTAATTTTCACATTTCTGAAAAATGAATGTGTGCACTGAAACATAGTGTGAAGTATCTATTTTTAAATTGAAAAATACTTCAGTACTTAAGGAATAGAATAAATTTCTACACCTAGGGGCATAAAGCACTTAATATAACCACAGAGCTGATATAACTCAGTCAGTACCAATATGTGCTTCTTCACCCTGTCTCATCACAGTTTTTCTGAGGCAGAGTGACCACGGGCAGTAATGAAAAATATATGAATTATTGCTGCATTTGATTATGATTTGAGTCAGATGAATGCCTGCCTACAGAAGCTGGAAAGAAAACATCACATTCATATGTGTACTAGTAAAGCTATAGTGTTTTAACCTCAGTACCATTATCTAAGTTGGTTTTCGACTTCTGGCCAAGATAAAAAAGTCTCTAAATCCCATTAGCAGTTATTAAGAACATTAATGGTTTACAGTGTACAGTACTATGCAAACCATGATACCTATTTTAGGCTTCATACTTCTGTTTCAAATGTGCAACCTTTCTAGGTATTTATCTTTTAATATTTATCCTGATCATGCTTACTTTTATGTGTGATCACTAGAAAAGTTACCATACTTGTGAAGGTTTCCTTTCAAACTGGGTGTGCAGTGTCTTCACTGTGACTTTAAGATGGCATATAAAAGGAAAAAGCTAAGCTATAATGATAGGCTTTTATTTATTACCCCTTAAACTCTGCTTCTCACTTAATTGTTGCTTTAAAAAGATTGAAGTCCGTACAATGCACTAGAAGATGTGTGGTAGTAATGGTACCAAATACTAGTCAATCTGTATGTCATATATGTGTATAAATGCATACATAATGATTGCAGGGTTTTTTTTCTAATAATTATTACCCTGTTGTAGTTCAGTCAAGAACAGCATAACCATTCAGTGTACCAGCATGATTAACTCATGAATAAGGAAAAATTAGAACTGTAGATAGCTACTGAGGGACATTTAACACTTGCTCACTCTTACTCAAAGCCTGTAGATGCCAAAAAGTGGAATATAAATTATTTCTGGAATTAAAAAATAAGAGAAGGAAACTAGGCAGTTGAAGCTCCTGGAAATCATGTGAGTAATTTACAGCTATATTTAAGAAAAGAAAAAGTATACTCCAGAAAGCATGCATGTCTGCAAAGAGCAGAGGCAACAAGAAGTGTATGTCTCTGCATTCAAATAAATTAGGCAGTATCTTCCAATCACATTTGTCTGTATTCTTTGACAGGAAAAAACAATATGCGCATGATTGATCAAATATAGGTTTATATTCACTCTTTCTTAATGTGTGTTTTATTTGTCAGGTTTTTTTGCAATAGCTTGAAATAACTGACGTAATAAGGAACTAGCACTAGCATCTATAAAACTATTGTGTACATAAGCAACTTAGTTTATAATAAGGATACATTTAAATAAAGTAGGTAAATAGAGGTGAAAAGGCAAGTCTTGTCCAAGAAATGAACCCTGTAAAAGAAGTCTACCAAGGACCTACATATTACATAGCATCTCACTGGAAAACTGATAGGAAGAGACAGTAATAAGAAGTCCAGCCCTCAGTGAGAGGACTAGTTAGTGGTTCTAATTGTGGGGCAAACTGGGGCCTTAATTTCACAAGTCCAATCTTGGCAGAAAGTGCTTAATATTGGTTTTCCCTTCCTACATAATACATTTTTCTGATAATCCCAAAGAATAATTCAGGACTTTTTCTGCACTGCATGGTATCTAAAACTGAGCAGAAATCACTGTACTAACAGAAATCACAACTATAGACACAAAATTTTATCCTACTTTTCAGAAGATACTGGTTACAGTTTAGGACTGTGTTAATGCACTTTTGATTATACATGCAATATAGGAAGAGGTGGAACTGAACAAAGGAGTAAGAAGAAGGACAGAGTAGATTAGACTGAGAGAACAGAGTATTTGTCTGTTTAGTAGTGTACACAGACAGCAGTTATATGTTCAAAAGAACTGTCACTTTTTTCTCACACTTTTTTTCCAAAGATGGTGAAATGGACTCTTGAAAACATACACCTGGGAAAAAACCCACCTCCACTCCCCAAAACAAAAAACATTTTAAATTATTTTGAAAAAAAATGAATTACTGACTAAACAGACTTTCTGCAGAGTGTTCAACTCTGTGAGTTCTAAAGCCAGTCAAACTAACTATGGGACTGTACTGCAAACACTACTATGCTGTATTCTGGCTTTCTGAAGAAAAGACTTGATGAAAGGGATACCAATCAAAAATCCCATTGTTAAATGAGATAGAACTGTCCCAAATATTATGTTACCTTGTTAGGGTGTTTGTATTCATCACCACCTTTATTGAGAGGCTGGGGGGGTTGCAGAAATAGAATGGCCAAGATAGGATTCTTAGTGTTGAATTACCTCTATTCTTGCAATGTATTATTATTTATATGCAAGTGACTGTACATCATTCTGAAGTCTTCCTTCACAAGTATACTGTCTAGAGACTAGTAGTATGTGCTTAATATATGTTCTTAAGACCTTTGCATGCAGCATGTTGTGGAATGGTTAGGTCTAATGACCTTTACCATTTTACATCAGTTGTGATTTTGACCCCACAGTTCTGCAGATGAGGAAGTTATGCTCCATCTTGCAGTAAAGAAACTGATGAAAACCTTTGCCTAAGCTAGTTTTTGTTTTCAGTACCATGGCCAGGGCACAAGGTAGGGAGTATGTAACAGAGGCAACAAGAATGGAATATGTAAGTCATTTGTAATAAAAAGTAATTTTACCATGGTCACATCGCTGACTGTACTTTCTGTGGATGATCAGTAGCATGTGGTCAGTTAGATATGAGAGACAAGAAACTGCCTGATTTCCTTCTCCTCCTGATAGACAGCCATTAACAGTATGTTTGTTTCTCTTGTAATTCAGAGCCACCAGCAAGTAAGGTAAATTGCAGCATTTTTTGTAATCTTTTAATCAGAAGTGAAAGGTGTTAAAGATTTTTCCAGATTTGAAATCAGGCCTAAAGGGAACTACACTCATGTCCTCTTCAGTGGTGTCTTACTTGGTTTCTTCCTTAGCACCACAAGTCAGGAGTTCAAATGTTTATTCTAGTAAATATTTTGAGTATGAGAAAAACACAGTAAGCATGAGAAACTGAAACTGAAAACATCTGAAGGTGTAGTTTAGCTTCAGGGAGTGAATAAAGAATTTGAAGGGTGTGCATTATTTTGCTTCTCTTTCTCTGAATTTCAAGTATAAAAATGGTCGACTTAACTTGTGCCCCACCATCAGTTTCTCATCAGCAGCATATCACTGTGTAAGAAAACTTATGTAATAAAATTAAATATGTGACCTTATGGAAAAGAAGAGCAATACATATTTAAAAAAATCTCTAAAGGAGTTTATTTTATCCTCTTGCATTCTCGCCTGAATTTCACTCATTTGCCCTTGCACACCCACATAGTTACAAGTATCAAGCTTGGGATACCAAGTTTTGCCACATTTGGCCAGGATTTTGGTGTGTAAAGTTGAGGACAAGAGACACTGTTGTCAAGTCTCCATTGCATTTTTTATTTCTTCTTGATTGGTGATGACAAACTACTTTGGACAGACCTGTATGTCCTTTTGTAGTCATTGGCTGTTAAGACGTGGTCCTTTGCCACAGAATATGGCTTATTTCAGCTTTTTAAAATTTTAGATCTGATTTCTGCTCATCATCTGTTTTTCTCTATATGATATATATGTGTTTAGTCTGTTTTCTTGGTGAACTAATGGAAAAAGTAATGGTATATGTAACATGCTGTTGCTTCATTGCCATCCTCCTGATATCAGGATGGAGGGTCTTCCACTGTCAAGTTACCTATGCTGTGGTCTTAGCAGAGTGTAGGCCTTTTTTTCTGGATGTAAACAACACTCTTCCACTTTATCCCTGGGAGCAGTGTCTTGCAACAGTGTTCTTCCTTATAATTGTGTGCTCTTCTTTCAATCCTTGTTTTGCTACTTCTTCCAGTGCTTAAACACATACACGTTTCCATTTGTATTGCATTCATATTCATACCAGCTCCAAATCATGTGTCATGTGTCTGAAAATGTTTTAATAGGTTGAACTGCATTTTCACTTTCATCTGTCATCTTGAACAGTGTTTTTTTTCAGAGTCATAACTGATTGTGACTGAATGGACAATTCTGTTTTGGTCAGGCTATAGAGTTCATCTCTCTCTCATACACTGTTGTCAATGTTGCTTGTCCATGGCCAACAGAAGCAAAAAGTTGTGTGAACACATACAGTGTCACAAATGCAAGAGCAAGTCTAAGGAATTTGCTGATGCTTTTATGATACCTTTCAGGATAGCAACATCATTTAAGCATCTTGGGAGTACTCAACAAGAGATGCTCTCTTTCATGGTGAGCAATCCAAGCACATAATATTTTCCAAAGCTTCTCCCTTCTCCATTTTTGTTGTTTAGCATGCATCTCTTGTCCTGGTGGCATTACTTGATGAATTAGTAATTTTGTTTCAGATGCAGGACAAGAGATATCTGTGCCTCAGGACACTAGCCTGCTGTGTCCTACACTAAAGTGAATTTACTTGATTTAAAATTTCTTTAAGAAAAAAAAGTCTTTAAAGACCAATACTGTGGTTTTAGAATAGACTACCAGAACATTAGTGGATCTCACCATTATCTAGTTCTAGAAGTCATTGCCTTTTAATGGTGTAACCCATACTCAATGGCACTTAATATATAACAAATACATTAGCGATGGAAAAAATGGTGTAGAAGACAACAGCCAGCCATGGTCTTCCATGTTCATAGCTGTCCATATTCAGTCAAGGAAATGCATCTGAAGATATGCGAGGTCCTTATGAGAGGTTAACAGATCATCACTAGAACGTTACAAGTGAACTTTTTGCCACTTTTGGGAATGTATCGTATCCTGACTCTTGTTTTCCTTCTTGGTACCTTTTCTAGTTTTAAAACATGCTTCTTGGAATGGACTGACCAGAATGGGAAGGATATTTTTTTTTTTTTTTAAATGTGGTCCCTCCATGAATGCATATAGAGTATTACAGTGTTACTTTGTATTTTGTCCTCTATACCTTTACTAATGCTGTGTTAACCTTTTGACTGTCACTGGTCACTTAGATGGTATTATTCTGATGCTTGTCACATTGCTTTCAAGATATTTTTCCTGAGAGCTGATGACTAACATTGTGCCCTTTGTGTGTGCATGTGTGTGATACAGGAAGACAGTATGGGCACACTGGAATCTTTTTTTGCATTCATGGCTTTACACTGGAAGTCACTGACTTTCATCTACTGCTTTATTCCCTCTCAGGATTGCAGGCTAATTCTGCAGTTCTCTTTCAGTTTAGTTTTGGCTCTCCTGGATAATCTAGGATCTTAACAAACCATGTAACTTCACAGTTCACTGCTCTTAAACCTTGGTGGAGTGCATCAGTTATTTCTGTCCATTGTGACAACTAACTTTTCTACAGTTTGTTTAAATCTCTAAGAGTTGCTAGTCCAGGAAGTGACCACCTATGGCAGCTTGTCCATTTAAGAGCTTTTGTTGAACTTTAGCAGTTTTATACTTGAGATTCTTTAGAACACTTAAGGAATACCATCCAGCCTTCGCAGGTTGTTTACTGTTCATTTTATCAATTTATTCTAAAATCTCCTATTTTCATACCTTGAATAGCAAGAATACGCTCCATAAAAAATGGCTATGTTGGAGTATCTCTCCATAGTGAGTTATCACTTCTGTAGTGAACAGTGGTAGAAAAACATCATTTAACTCTTCAACTGTCGTAATTTCTTCCTTGAATGTTGTTTTTGTCATTTCCCACTTCATTAAGTAGCAGTTTCCCTGCTTCTAATAGAATTGAATAGTATGTTATTGTTTTCTAATTACTCAAGTAAGCCTGTCTTATGTTAAATTCCATACTTTTTGTTATTATTTGGGTCTCATTTCCTTTTGTTTGTTTGTACTAAGATGTTATTTTGCCTGTATTGGTGTGTTGTTTGGCCATGCTGGGTTTTGTTCTCATTTCTAGTCCTTTTAGGTCTGTTTTGATTGGTAGTATTCACTTATTCTGAGCGTCTAATAGGGTGCTTTCAGTCACCAGGTCACTCCTTATTTTGACTGTTTCACTTGTGCATGGACACTTTCTATTTTTAAAATTAAATATTAATCTGCTATTAATGGCTTTATTAGTCCTAGAGGTGTTGAATTATGTATATTAAAGCATTATTATATAGCAACTCATATCTCCATTCCTACCAATAGTAGACAAGTCCCCACATAGACACATTGCAAACCCAGTTCTCTCTATGCTTGATAATAAGATTCCAAACACTGTAGTTCTCGTAGTCTCTGCATTACTGAAAATCTTGTTCTTAGCTAATGTTCATGTGCAAGAAAAACAAACAAAAATTCCCCCAGCCATCCCTTCCCCCTAACATTTAAAGAAAAATAAATGAACAACATTAGAAATGTGTCACAGTAGAATTTGTGAATCTAGCCAGCAAAAAAAAGTCACTTTTAAAAAGACATGTTGACAATGTAGATAAAAATGAATCCTTGACTCAAAACTATTGCTGGTTTAGTAGGTGAACAACATACGTTCTGCAAGGACAAGCCACAAACCTGCAACAGAAAGAGGCTACTGTGTCAACTTTCTGGAGTATGTATCTAGCATATGGATAGAGGTGTTACGCCTGTAGGTGCTCTAGATCGGTCTTTTCTAATACTGTGTCTCTGTGACTTATTTTACATAGGAGGTATGCAAACTAATTAGTCTTAGAACTGGGGAGGTATAGAAAGATCAGGCTGTGTCTCATGGAAATACATTTGCAACTAGTAATGCTCAGGACTATTTGAATGTTTTCATTAGGTTTTCCCCAGAGTCAAGAAAAAGGTTCCTGGGAAATTGTGCTGGTTTTGGCTGGGATAGAGTTGATTTTCTTTATAGGAGGTAGTGTGGGGCTATGTTTTGGATTTGTGATGAAAACAATGTTGTTTTCAGGGATGTTATTGCTGAGCAGTGCTTACACAGAGTCAAGACCTTTTCTACTTCTCACACCACCACACCACTGAGTAGGCTAGGGGTGCACAAGAAGCTGGGATGGGACACATCTGGGATGGCTGACTCCAACTGACCAAAAGGATATTCCATACTGTATGATGTCATGCTCAGCATATAAAGCTGGGAAAAGAAGGAAAGGAGGACGTTTGGAATGATGGTGTTTGTCTTCCCAAGTGACTGCTATGCATGATGGACGCCTGCTTTCCTGGACATGGCTGAACACCTGCCTGCCAATGGGAAGTAGTGAATAAATTCCTTGTTTTGCTTTGGTTGTGTGTGCAGCTTTTGCTTTACCTATTGAACTGCCTTTATCTCAACCCATGAGTTTCCTCACTTATACCCCTCTGATTCTCTCCTCCATCCCACCAGGCAGGGAGGAGAACTCAATGAGCAGCTGTGTGGTGCTTAGTTTCTGGCCAGGGTTAGACCACGACAGAAATACAACTTGAGTGCTGTGTGGTTCATGGTATTTTACAGTACTGACCAGACTTCTTCCTCCTCTTCCTCCTTTTCCTCTTCCTCTTCTTCTTCTTCTTGATCATCTTCTTCCTCCTCCTTTTCCTCCTCTTCCTCCTTCTTCTTCCTCCTCTTCCTCTTCTTCTTCTTCTTCTTCATAGCTCTTGTTTTTACTGTTCTTTTGCAACTTTTGACTCTCATTTGTTTAGTGATTTTTGTATTGAAGCAGTTCCAGACATGAAGTAGCTTTTGTGAGGTTCATTTGATTACTAAATGGGGTAACAGGAAATGAGAAGAAGAGTGGTGGCAATTAAAGATATGAAGGAGCTAAAATCCAGTGCATTTTTCTATCCAAATGGCAATATTTAGGCAATCATTATTCCGACACATCTGTCTTGGATTGAATGCAAATATCTTTTTATGGATTGTGTAGCAAGTTAGAAACTGAAATCTTCTGTTATTTTCATTTTCACTGTGTATCCTTGTCTGTGTTTTGTTATCTTCTCGTCCAGCTAATCAAATAAAGGTTTTTCCTAAGGCTCACGTAGACTGTGCATATACTCTTACCTAACTTATGCTCAGTGACTCAGTAGTAGACACTAATCTTCTGTTCACATCAGACTCCTTTTATATTTTTTTAAAATTTACTCTGTGGAATGGGAGTTACCAGATTGTATGGTAGTTTCTCAGGAATGACAGAAAAAGGATACACCTTCTTAGTCAATTAGAGAGCTTATTATGAAGGGAAATGCCTTAAGTTAAGCATCAATCACTTCCAAGTTCATTCAGGTGTGCTTTGTTTACCAGCTTATTTTAACATTGTTTATATAACAGGAGTCAAGGTAACATACAGGACTATACAAATGGTATTTAGCTTTGTAAAACCAAATTCTGTTAGTTCAAAATTATTGCCTGCACCCTTCATGCAAATCTCATCTATACTTCCCAGTTTAGGATAAGGTGAACCACTCTTTCCATGTTCACTGAGTTCCCCTCAGTTAAAAATTATTTTTTCTGTTCACAGTTTATTTTGGCTATGTTCCACATACCAGCTTGCATGAGAGAGACCTGGCAAGTACAGACATGAAACATGGCAGTTTCATAAAAAGAGGAAGTTTTTCCTACAACAGCTACCAAGTAGCTCCAGTTAAAACTCAGATAATCCATGCTTTGTAATCTGTGTGTTTAATCAATTTATATTCTGTGTGCTTGATACAGTTTTGTGTATAATCAGTACTATCCCTTGTATAGTGAGTAGCTGATTAAAATTTCATACAGTAAATTCAGGGGGATTTTTTTATTCGATATGAATGACCGAATCTGTAAAGATTCCTGTAATGACAGAATTAGGACATGAGAAAAAGAGTTTAAATAGGGTTTTCTTTGACATATCTGTACTCCCATAAATTTCTTGCAAAGAAAGGGAAAAGTTTACCCCCAAATGCATTTAACATTAAAAGAAAATAATAATTTTTCGTATGATTTACATTTTGTTTTATTATACTAGTCTTCTTCAAGAGCTCATGTGCCTATCTCAGTCTTTCCATTTCTATAACATCCTAAGTTACCTTGAGCATTTTGTAATAAGTCTGACCATTTGTTACCATTTTTATTGTTTTAAACACCTTTTTTGAATGATGGATGATTTACAGAATGCTACCCTATTGTTAGACAGTGCTAGCACTTGGATTCAGTACCTGAAGGGTAAATGTCTAATTGCATTGTTAGTTTGTAGACAAGCATGTTCAGTCTGGTCTAAAATACTAGAAAAAGATCCTTTTAGAAACGTGGCTCGCTGAGATGGTAAACAGATGTTTCTGTGATAATTTATGTACAGGTATATTGAGTTTATATGGCAAGATTTTAGTAGCACGGGAGCTGCGAAGGGACCTCTGCAAGAAGAGACTGGGACAGCCCCGTGCCAGACAGGCACTGCCAGCTAGCTCCAGCGGACCCACCACAGGGCACAGCTGAGCCCATCAGCCAAGCTGGTGCCACCTCTGTGGAAATATATTTAAGGGTAAAATGCTGTGTAGCAGTCAGAGAGAGGAGGGAGGAAGAAACGTCCCATTGAGGAGAGGGAGTGAGAGAGCTGCTGGGTGAAGTTTTTGCAGCCAGCCAAGGTTAACTCACCAGAAGAGGAAAAATAAAGAAGCTTTTTATCTAATTACAGGTTTGCCTGTCTAGAGCAACACTTAAAGCAGTATTGATGAAGTACTGTTCTGAACTGGAAACTTTACTCTGGTCTCTGTCTTGGGAAAGTACAGAGGAGATACTATCTCCTGGACCTGCTTTCAGTTTAGCCTTTTTATTAAGCTATTTGCTTATAGCAAACATGTCTTACAGAGTTGTTATGAAATTTTTCTGTGTAATGTTTCTAACATACGGAAGCATCGCTGGAAAAATACCTTCTTCAAACTGGGCAGGGAAAGATGATTTTACTCTGTTATCTATGTTCTGCTGTGGTATGTTCAACTAAGTCTTACTTAAATCTTTCTTTTGCATAAGCTGAAAAACATCTTCATAAATGACCTTAAGCAATTTGGGCTTATATCCATACCAAAGTTTCTATTCCCAGAACATGAGCTATTTTTTACATCAAATGTTGGGATTAACTGAGACAATGCCCCTCCTCCCTCTTCTCGTCAACTAGTCCCTCTAATTTCTCCATTGTAGAGTCATGCTCACTCCTGCTTTCCATGTCTTAGGAACAATGAAACTCTTAAGTATTCTGTGCAAAGTTGAAGAGTTGCAAAAGCAGGAGGGAGCCTTAGAGCCCAGGGATTCAAGTATTAGAATAGAATTGTTCAGTTGGCAGGGACCTATGACAATCATCTAGTCCAACTATATTATCAGAGAAGATGTGAATGTGAGTCCCCAAGACAGATTTAGGTATGTCACCCCTCGCTGAATGAGTATTCAGTGAGCTGTGGACTGAAGACTCCTCCTCTGGCACCATTTTGAGAAAAGACTGTTTTTCTGAAAGGCATGAAGCACCCATGTTCATGAAGAGAGTTGTGTCTATGAAGGTATTAGTCATGGTGCACAGAAATAGTTAAAATTTAGACATACTCCTTTTTTTTTTTTTTTCTCTGAGATTTTCCTCTTGCCTCATCCAGGCAGCTCCTTGTTCAGAATGCTGGATGTGTACATCTCATTTTGAGCCCTTGCTGTATATTGCCTATGTACTTTTGTGGTTCTGTATCTCTGGCTGTGTGTTTAATTCTGCATTTGTAAATATTGGGACAGGATTTTTATGGACACACACAGATCAAAACTGTGAGGTCTCCTGATACTCTGGAAAACAATTCTTCTTGACATCAACTACCTATAATGTGAAGTTATAATCAGATTTTTTTTTCCAAATTGTTTTTGTCCAGCCCTTCCAAAATTTGAATGTAGGTACTCCTAGTAGATGCAATACATCACTGGATGGCATGGCCTCTCAGTCTCACTGCTGATATTTTATAGTGCAGATGATCTGCTTCTGAGAATTGACATTTTAAAAAGCTGTCACTGAAAAGGAAAAGTATTAAGGAATGCCTAGAAGTATTTTTTGGTTTTCATCCTAGCTTTGTTCTCTATTTTTTCCTCTTTTAAAAGACCTTAACAAGTAATCCAATTCAAATTTTGAAAATATACAGAAAATAAACACAAACAGTAAAAAATATCATGGAAATGTGTGAAGGAAATATTTCTCAGGTTGTCTACTTCATCCTTCCCTCTCCTTTGCTGTGTGGGAGGTAGCAGCTCTCGGTGTCCTACAATATACACTGTTATATTCACAGTGTTGCTGTGATACAGCACTCTGTACTGACAGTGTTGCCTTTTTGATGATTCAAAAGTTAATTATAAAGTAATGTTAAAAAATGTACATGGCATCTGGAAGACTTGTATATGAGTCAGATATGTTCTTGCAATTGACGTAGTTTTTCTCTCTCACAAGCAACAGAAGGCACTAATTATGTAACTGCTTATTTACATAACAGAAAAAAGTCAAAGTTTGCCATAACTATAGCAAATGTAGTAAATTGTACCAGAAGGATAATATTTAGTGGGAGGAGACAGAAGACTAAAGTTTCTTAGCTAAATGTTCATGCAAGTGAACTCAAGTTTCTGTGGTGTCCTGTGGAACCAGCAGCTTAGTTATACCATGGCTCAGAATATCATTTAGCTCACCTATTTGATGTTAAATCTTAAACTTATGAAATTCTGTCAGGTCAGTAGAAGTAAGCCATGCCATCAAGGCTGAGCAAAATGGGAAAAGTTTAATCTACCTTAAAATTTCTATGCCAAACCATTTAAGGAAGGGAATGTGAGAATGTTATACTCAGACAACCCATCACTGTGCTTGAGATAATGGGAGTGATGTGCATATCATGCAGTTGGATCACCATGCAGAAGGCTTTGTGTGCTGTGGTAAAATACTGGCAGGTGAAAGAGTAGCAGAACAAAATCCCATGGCTACTTCTGCAGAGCAATGTCACTGATAGAACATTGGGTTTTGGTTTGACAGCCTGTAATCAGCAGCAAGTCAGGAATAGGAAAGCAGATATGGAAAAAATTTCAGTCACCAGGTGTAATTGTACTTTCAGAGGTATTTGTGCAGTGATCATCTTGGGATTGCTATGACAAGACTGCAATGAGATTTCCTCTCAGTATGTTAACAGATAGAAACAGACTCCAAGTTCCTGAAAAAATTATTTATTCTTCCTAAAACAATAATCCTAGCCAGGTCTCTGCTTAATTTTATCTTAAAGTAATATAATTTTTCCATATAGACCATTTTCTTCTGCAGTGTGAGTCAGAATGAAGATAATCTTCTGTGTATGTTATCTTTTTAACAGATACTTACATTACAGCAAAATACATTTACATTGTAATTAATATGAACATTAAAAGTTAGCTATGCTGATGAAATGATGAGAAATAGTCTCATAAAAGTTTAAGAGTAGGGAAACACTCAATGCATTGACACAGCTATGACTCAAAACACATTTTTTATCTCTTCTTCTGCATCTGCTGCTCCAACAAACACATTTGCCATGCAATAAATTTTATTTTTTTTTAAACTTTGAATTTTAGCATTGCCTGTTGTTGCTGTTGTAGCACTAGTGTTGGGAGTCCTAGGTCAGGCATATAGTGGATGATTATAGGAACTTGTATTTCTACTCAAGGACTTCAGGAACTTTTAAAAAACTATCTCTGTTAAGACTCAGCAGCGGGACATAAATATGAAAACACTCCTACTCATCACTTGATCTGGTGATGCCACTTGCATAGTGATAGCTTTTACCCAGTTAGGATTCCACATGTTCTCAATTGTAGTGTCCCTACTGGGAGAGGATTGAACTGCATGCAGAATTATAAGAAGTATCATTGGTATTAAAGGTAAATGAACACCTGGTACTGGAAATAGGAAGCTGACTTCTGATTAAGATGACCAGAAGCAAGGAATGGCATGAAGTTCCACAGACAGGTCAACTCAAAAGTAGAGAACTGATGTAAGCTTAAGCACAGATGCCAATGCTAAAGCACAATTATCTTTGTTCCAAAATGGATTGATTACTTTGAAAAACTGATAGTAAATAAATTAGTGCTTACATACAGTTGCAGAGTTATCTGTGCATTAATAGTAAGATTCTTCTGCATTAAAATGTGTAATTCAACAATTTGTAAGATAGCCGAGTATGAAATAAACCAGGCTATGATTGTCTACCTTAAATACTGATTATTTCTGAAAGGCATATAAAGCAGCTGGTAGACAGGATCATTACCTTTCTGGCAATAAGGAAATAGAGACGGTATATTTTAGGACACTCACTAGCAAAAGTACAAATACTGATGAATTGTGAAGATAAGGATCTGTACTTGCTTCTCCTCAGATCAACACAGCCAACTAAGCTTGAGTGCAAAATATGTAAGAGTCATCTCAATCCTCAAAGGCATGTTGTTTTCCATTATTCATTTTGGGATGTCACAGCAAGCCACAACTTCCTATATGTCAGAAGAAGGGATAATGAGAAGTTGTCACTCTGAGAAGAAAATACTGGAGAAGAAAAATAGTCCTGTTTTAACTTTATAGCCCAAGAAGGAATTTTCTGGGTTGGTAGTAGTTCTAGATAGGAGACTATCTGGAAAAATACAGGGAAGAAAAGAAAAGCTCAAAATAAAGTCCTTCTGGAATCTAAGTATTTTTAGAAAGCATTTCTGAACTAAGAGTTTTGGTGGCATAAAAGAAAGAAAATTCCAAGACAGGAGATGTCTCTGATGTGTCATAAGAAATTAGACCTACTAAAGTAACCATCAGGGAAAGGTCTCTGTAGACAATGTTTCTTTTTTTTTGTTGTTCTCTAAATGATCTAACCGATTATTACTGCTTTTATTTTAATTTTTTCAAGAAGGAAAATCAATTCTATATTCTTCTGCTGATAGACTCCCAAAGGAGAAAAGAGCATCTACTTAATTTCAGTCATGGGTGTTGAGTGAATGATATTCTATGTACGGGTGAGAGAAGTGCAAATCTGTATACTCAGATAGGAAAAGCAGAAAGTCTAAAACCTTTTAAGATGTATTGAGGGAAAACAGGAAGAAATTCCGGTTGAAGCTAGGCTGTACTTGAGATGAAAACAGCAAATGAAAGAAAGCAGCTAAAAATCATACCTTTATGACAAAGGGTGTTTCTAGTTAACTAGAGCAGCCTAAAGGGCTTTTATACAAAATATAAAATTCCTACTTGTAATTTAAGCAATAAAAGTAACACTCTGAACAATTAAAGGAATTAGAGGTTTCTTAAATACTGCATTGAAAAACTTCTGATGAGAAAATACAGAGCCTTGCTTGGGAGCTGTAAGAAGTAAACCCTGTTAGTGCTAGGAAGCAGCTGAGTTAAAAGATCTGTTGAAATAAGTGTATTTTACCTCAAGGAGCCTGTGTTTTGTCTTCTGAAGAGAGTTGCAGAAACACCTCAAAGAAAACCTCCTCAAAGGAATTTTTCAGAGTAAAATACAGTGCATACAGAAATCTTGTATTTCTGAAGCAGCATTTTGAACTGGTTCCTGGCTCTGTTTTCTGCTTTCTTCTTCTCCCAAGGACTCTCTTCATCTTTATCTGCAGAAAGAAAAGCTGACCCTATAGCTTTTGTAGGACCTGATATGGGTAAATAGACTGTAAATTTATCATTCATGTAGAAGGTAAGCAAGAACAAGCTGTTTAAGGGGATTCTGTCTGAAAAACAATTGTTATTCAGCCTGGAGAGTAATATTTTCCCCTTTTTCCTTTATTTTTTTTCTTTTTCCCTAAATCTTAATATGTTGTGAAAGTCTACAGCCTTTTTGATGGACTCTCTGTTGTACAATGAAAATGTTCGATAGAGCATCTCTTTTGCTGTGAATTCCTTGAACTTACCTTGTCACTCCATCTCAATTACATTCTGGGCACAATATGTGGTGTGGGCTATACCTTATTTTAGATGCTCCCCAGAGCTTTACAAATTAAAGGAATCCAGAAATTGACTGCAAAATAATTTTACAGTGTATGGTGTATCATTTTCTTTTGTAAGGATTACTGTTGTCTACAAGGAACTTCACAAGCATTGTTTAATTTTTACAGTAATCATTCTATGTAATGGTGAAAAATGAAAAATCCTTTGGCTTTGAAGCCATTGCTTGAAGGTATCGCATCCTAAACTTCCTTCAAGGAATTTTTTTGTTCAGCCACTCCAAAATTCCCTATTTGTTATAGGAGTTACTGAAGGTTAAACTTGGTGTAAGCATTTGAAGGATTTAAAAGCCAGCATCCTGTAGAAGAAATAGAGCAATAAAAAACTGCATGATTACTGAATCAATATCATACCATTTCCTGTATATTGAATTCCTTCATTTATGGTGAAAAATACCTGTCTGTTTACTTCTTATCTTCTGTAAATATCACGCCTATTTTTTTTACCCCTCCTCTTTCCTCCTCCCTTTTTATCTCCTCCCCTATGATAGAATCAATTGCATCAATGGATATTATATAAAGAAAAGTTTTCAGTGGAGTTCCCAGTTCACCCACCTTAGCCACCATGGGGCTAAGAGTTGCCAGCCTTTTTATGCTCTGGCTGGCTCTTTCCTATGCAAATGAAATAAGAAAAGGTAAGTTCTTGAAATGAAATGGTAGTAGATTGCCTCCTGGAAAAGGAGGAGAGAATTAAAATATCACTACAGAGGTAGGAGGCAGTACATTTGAATAATGCACTGGAGTTCTAAGGTGCCTTAAATTTCTTAAACTTTCAAATACTGAGACTACATGGTGCAGCCAACATAGGTACCTATTGCTCTCTTTGAAGAGATTAATACCTATATCTACTGTATTAATTTCTAGTATGGTGTGCTTGGAAAATGTTACTTTTCTTTCCTTGTGTTGAGACTTTCCTAGTTATGGCAACTGCTTGACAGAAAGCAGCTGTAGGAGTTTGGGAGGTTCATTATTACAGCAATGAAGGAAGTGGATGATTGTGCATTCGGTTACTTTGGAATGACATAAATACTTTCTTCAAAAGTAAATGTAGTAACGTTGGATAAAGCTCATTTTGTCATTCAGGACATTAATAATCCTTAGGTAAAAGCTCTGATTTACTCTATTATCAACTTTGTTTGAAGTGTTGAAATGGAGCTTTCATGCCTCCTTTTTGGAGGAATAGGTGATGAATTTTGTGCAGTGATCAGGTTTGGGGTATTGGTCTTGGTCTTCTGTGTCTTGAATTCAGCAATGAGAAGAAAGCATTATCTTGCATTTGGTATCCCAACTGTGAACTGTGGGAGAATCACTGTGTAGCCTTCTTTCTGGAGAGACAACCATTCCAGCTTGGCTGGATGTGTCTACTATGATTGATACCATCAAGTTACAGTAGTTAGCAACCTAAGCAGGTTGTTCTGCTTTCTCAAATTAAACACTGCAGAAGAGTCTTGTGAAGTTGAGTGGCATGTGTGCTTTTGGTACCTTGGCAAGCTTCCCAAGTGTGCCTAGCTTTTATGTTCACTCCTAATCTACAGTATCTTGAAATTTATCAGATACTGTGTTAATATGTTTTATTTGTTGGTATACATGCCCAGGAAGGGAACAAATATCATTAGCCTCATCTTTTGCTGTTAAAATATATATATATATCTTTTTCCTCCTACCATGGTTATTTTCTAACTTACCGTCTGAAGAATTTCTATTCTGTAGTAATACAAATCACTGCTTCTGTTAGGAAAAGAAGGAATTCTTTAAAAACTCCTGTTATGCACAAGTCCTTTCATAACATTTAACCTATTTGCCTTTGAGAATAAGAGTGATACTTCCTTGGTTTCCTACCTCTGTTTCCTTTCTACTGCATGTTGCATCAGGGAAGAAAATAGATCTTAGGAATATTTAATATTGCTAAAAATAATACTGTATTTCAGAATGAATTCATATGTTTGGCAAGGCAGCTCCACTGCACTGATGCACCAGCTTTAGTGGTCAGAGGGTTAAGTTTCCCCATCTCATGCAGACAAGTTCCTTCAACTCAGTGAGGATTATAAGATATACTCAGGTCTCAGCAGTATTTGTTAATGTCTTACTTTCCATTAGAGATTCACATCTCTTCTCTTTAATAGGCAAATACTTGATCAGGCTTGAGATCTGAGGAATCACTGTGCACATAGCTGCAAGTGGTTTCTACTGTATAATGCAACACTTACCTTTTCTTGGCAATAACTCATTCATTTCACTTTTTTCATGTCTATTTCTTTTTCATCACGTAACAGGAAGGACAAGAAACCATGGCCATTATGTCTGCAGCACCTGGGGAAACAACCATTTCAAAACTTTTGATGGAGACTTCTATCAATTCCCTGGCATTTGCGAGTATAATTTTGTTTCTGACTGCCGAGAGTCTTACAAGGAATTCTCTGTCCACATTCAGCGTGCTCTGAACAGCAATAACCACCCTGAGATCCAGTATATTCTCATAACAATCAAGGACTTCACGGTGTACCTCAGACCAAAACTGGCTGTGGTGGATGGGCAAATGTAAGTTCCTGTAGTATAACAGTATTTCAGAGAAATGTGCTGGCAAGATAAAAGCAAGATTGATTCTTTACACAGTTGTCTGTATACCATTAAGGTAACTGCTACAAGCATTTCCACAGGCAAAAAAAAGCCCTTTAATATCCACCATTAAAATTTTCTTGGGATGGGGCTTTAGTATTAATTGTCATTTCTACACTGGCATAAGGCATGATTTAAATACAAGTCAGGAAGACGTTTGAGAGAATTGTTCTTTTTTCTGATTGTGCAGGAAACAGTGTGGCTCATGTGCCAGATCTTTCACTGGCATAAAATTACATAGTTTTATTTGTTCTATGGCATCATCTTGAGTTTACCTTAGCAGATGGTCGACTAAATTCTCAAAAATGAAGATGCATTTCTCCAGGGTCTTTTCCTCTTATTTCATGGCAGAAGAGAGGGCTTTTTTTCTGATCTTCATAAATAATTCTTTGAGGTCCAATGGCCATACTTCAAGGCATTATAACAGATATAATGCAGGTCAAATTTTATAGTTATTTGTATGTGGCAAGATGTACTTTTCCACAGTGAACTGTAGTATTTTTCTCCTCTGTAACATGGTCGCACAAGGAACTAGTCTGACACCATTACTGGTGCCAAGTAGTGTCTTAACCTAGCATTTCCTATCGTTAGCCTATCCTTTCAGTGTGTGTATATATACACACTGATACAAGTGAAGCAACTCATAGGTTAAGACATAATTCTGAAGATGAAAGGAACTGGCTGTTAGTATATATCAGTGTAATTTAAAAAAAAAAAAATCCTTTCTATTGTCGTTGTAGGACTGGGTTTTCTTCAGAACTCAGTTTTTGCTCTGAAGTTTGGAAGCCACTGCAATGAAAATCTGTTCAAAGATAGAAAATAACATTCCATTTTCCAAGGATCATAACAGAATGCATAACAAAATGGCATGATGTTATAAAAAATGCATTCTTCCTCCAAACTGAAAAAGCGCTTAATTGTGTGCTCAGGTTTTAAAAAGAACTTCATTAAAAATAAATTTACAAATCCTTTAAAAATTGTTTTTCTTAAACCAAGCATCTTTCTCTCTTAGGTAGTGTTCATAAACAATAGATCCCTTCTGAACAGAAAGCTTCTAGAAAAAGTTTTTGCTGCATGGTGAATTTAGGTTTTTGTAGAGCTTAATTTCCCATATTGCTCTTTAAATGGCATATGATCCATTGTCATGTAAAATAGCATTTCACACTACTGAAGTGAAAACTGTAAAGTAGAAAAATGTATGAATTTGCCTTTTGGTACCTGATCCACTGATTGATTGAATGTCCTAGTATTACAAAAAAAGCTTGCTGTAATAGCTGAAAGGTGAAAAGCTGCCAAATGTTTTACAATACCTCCCCAAAAATATGATCTCTTCAGGCTTCATTGTCTGAAGGATGAACAATGCATCCAAAAGTAGAAATAATGGCTTCTCAGTTTCCACCTAGTATTTAGACATGTAAGTCATTTGACCATGTTAAAAATGCCTGAGGTAAATAGTTGGAAAATGCTAGTGTCAGGAAATTAGGAGATAAAATTCTCCCACTCAAGAGACTAGTTAAGGAGAGGGATGCATAAACATAGATGAATCCTGACAGGTAACAATTATATTGTTCTGTTTGAACAGACTCTAGTTCTTTAGATTTTACAGGATGAGGCTGCTTGCCACAATCCCTTTATTGCTGAATGAAGTTCAGCAGTGTAAGACAGACATACAAGAACAGGAGCGAGATCTTGTGACTTGATTCTTTATCAGACAAAAACATCTATGCTCAGCCTTCTGCAAAATATCTTCTGTCATGTTAACATACCTTGCTGTCACCATTAAAAAGCTTGGTCCTGTCAACTGCAAACTAATGAACTAACTACTGAAACAAACTACTGAATTCCTCTTAACATGCCCCTTTATTTTCAAACTTTTGTTGGCAGTTCCTGTATCTGCCTGTGCTTTTTAACTCTATCTTGAGGAAGAGAATCCTTGCAAAGGAACATTCATTCTCTCTGAAATGGTTGTCAGATCTTTTGGTAAAGAAAAGCTTCCATTTATATTGTTACTTCTTTCATTGAAGTAAGTTACCAGTGAACATTTAAATATCCTCTGTTAATACCACAATGATGATGGATTTTCCTTTGATAAAGTTGAAGATATCTGACATGTTGACCTTTTTCTTAAAGAACCTATGCCCTTGGAGAGGCTTTGCCTCTGAAATTGCTTTGCCTTTTAAAGACAATGAGTTATCATGTCAAGTATCAGAGAATGAGGATTTTGTACCTCATTAAAACCAGGCATCCTATGCAGCTAGGATCAGGTAGACACAGACTGGCTTATTCATTAGGGTATTTCACTTATTGTAGACATTCATGTCACCTCTTATGTTTATTTACTAATGCAAAGTGTCTGATTTTCTTCCTAGTGTGAAGACACCTTACTACAGCTCTGGTATGCTTATTGAGAGCAATGACATTTACACCAAGATTTTTGCCAAATTAGGCCTGGTTCTGATATGGAATCACGAAGATGCACTGATGGTATGTATGATCCAAGTCTTTTTTATTGGTATTTCCTGGATTTAACAGATTACTGTATACTGAACAAAAGTAGAATCTCACAAACTGAACAGAGCTAGTGTGTTAGGCTGACTCATCCAACTGACACTCATAGTACTTTATTTTAAAAATAAAAGTTCATTTCTCTGCAATGTGATAGAGGTAGCAGTATGGCATGCAGATGATCTTAATGATCTCAAGAAAGGGAGAAAGAGCTTTTTAAGAAATAGTTAATGTTTTTGCTATAGCATAACCACAATCAAATCTGCATTTTCCTTCATTTGTCTGGACTGCCATCATCGACTTCCCTAATTTATAGTAAGGCTTAAATGTTATCCCAGTAGGGGGAAAAAAGGAGGGGGGGGAAAAAAAATCCTTTTATTTTAAGAAAAAAAGGAGGGGGGGAATCCTTTGATTTTAAGAATGCTTTCCCTTTTATCTTTATCACTGTGGTGGTTACTGCCATTGTTGAAATAGGGGAGCTTCAGTCACTTTTTTCTGTTTTCTGTGTTACTTTTTGCATCTAACTGTGTTTATAAACTACATTGCAAATTCATTTGTAATAGCTACATCTCTAAGAGTTTTGAGTTCATCATCACTTCTGTCATATAGCAACTTCTGTTTTGAGTAAATGTATTTGCTTTGGAATGTCTTCATGCTCCAGATAATTCTTTTCTGGTTTTAATCTTTCTTTCCATTACATAGGTGGAGCTGGACAGCAAATTTAATAACCATACATGTGGTCTCTGTGGGGATTACAATGGAGTTCCAATCTACAATGAGTTTATCAATGGAGGTAAGTCATCCTACCATACTGACAGTTATCACAGAAGATAGGCTAATAAGCATTGTGTACAGGAGCATTACAGGAGAGCCAGTTTCACCTGAGAGATTTCTGTGATTGCCTCAGAATAACTATTATGTTACAGTGCTTCATTCCTGGTCTAAGGTTATTTTATTCCAGACGAATCACCTTGTCCTTTTCTCTACTGGCCTTCTTTTCTTGTCACCACTTTAAATTTTTAAACACAGACATAATAAACATAATTCAGAGCAGAGACCTGTGTCTGACAGGCATATTTGATACCATAGTAGCTGTTTTCCTTGATCAGTAGAGTCCCAGGAATCAGATGTTGTCAATTTTTGGGGCTTAGTAAGTCCTCTTTGTAATTTTTTCTCATAGATATAAGCTACAATTCAATTACTTATGGGAATTTACAGAAGATCAGCAAACCCAATGCCAAATGTGAAGATCCTGATGAAACTCAGGCTCTTCCAAGCTGTAATGGGCATGTGAGTATTCCTAGTGATGAACTTCATTTGCATGGGCACATGCACATCATTGTGCTGTGGGGAGTTATGTGTGAGGAGCTGGGAAGACTTTGTCCCATCCAGGACAAATGGTTTCTTCTTCCTTTCTTGAATAACTGTTCCTGTTCAGAAGACAACAGTTTTTATGACAAGACAGGAAGTGTCTAGAAGCTTAGGTGCTTACAAATCTCCTAAATATTATTACTCTTCCTCCTCAGCGTGATGAGTGTGAGAGGTTGCTGACTTCCTCTGCATTTGCTGATTGTTGGTTACGTCTTAATTTGGAAACATACATCCAAGCCTGCATGCAGGACAAGTGTGCATGTAATGAAAATAAGGACTCCTTCTGCCTCTGCAGCACCATCTCGGAGTATTCTCGCCAGTGTTCGCATGTGGGTGGCCGGCCGGGTGAATGGAGGACACAGTACTTTTGCCGTACGTAGCAGCTGTATAAATTTTAGAAAGAAACAGTAGCACTGTGAAACATCTAAATTAATTCCTTCTTTACACAAACTATTTGCATGTATTATAAATTTCATAACAGTAATGCAATAAACTACATTCTATGTTCTTCCTGTTTTCTTCTTCTATTACCATTGTTATTAAGAAATATTTTTCAGCAAGTAGGAATTATGTTCACACCAAAAACCTGTGAGGTCTGATGCTGCAGATGACTGGGATAATTTAAACTATTTGACACTAATAGAAGAAAATAGAAAAAGCAAGGAAAGCAGCTCAGAAACAGACAAAAATGCTTTGCTAGATGGAGTCTGGCTTGGGACACCACTGACTTGAGAGGAGTAGGGGATGTGATCTGTGGTTTCTGAAAGATGATGGACTTTACATTCAAATAACTGGTGGTATCTTTCTTGCTCTTTCAGCCAAGACCTGTCCTGATACCATGATCTATAGAGAAAGCAGCTCACCCTGCATGGATACTTGTGCACACTTGGAGGTCAGCAGCCTTTGTGAGGAACACTACATGGATGGTTGTTTCTGCCCTGAAGGCAAGTGTTATTCTAGCTATTGTATATGGAACAAACCCAAGAGCTCTGGCAAAGGAGGTCATAGCTAAAATATTAAAAGTGGTCAAGTTATATCTTAAAAATTAGTACTGCCTCTCATTATTCCCACCTCCCCCCCCGCCCCACAGCATCATAATTATAAGGTTATTAAAAATGGAGGTCATAATTGATTTTATAGTTAAATCACATTAACAGAATGACAGGTAATAAATCTGCTTTTTATTTCTCAACAAATGGATCTCTGCTAATATACAGAAAATAATGTTTTTTAGGTTGAATAATTCTGAGACAATGGACATAATTTACCCAGAGAGTGATAGTGAGGAGCAGTGAGTGAAATTCTCAGACTTATTGTCAACCTTAGGAAAAAAGATTACAGTGGCAGTCTACAGAGTATGCCAGAAGGACCGAAAATCTAAACAGAAAATTCTGAGTTTGTTATTGTATATGTATATTAAGCTTTTCATCTGTGTATAGTTATATAAGTAGATAGACTTAGATTTTCAAAGCTGGATAAAAGTGTTTTCCATGTGTCTTATATTACAAAAAGTAGAAACAGTATTCTTCACAGTTTTGATAATCTCAGCCTCTGCTTTCTGTGTCAAGTTGAAAACATGCCTCCCCTGAGATCTCCTCCTCTTTGGAAATTGCTTATTTCAGAAACAGCTGGAATAGTTTAGTGTTGTGATTTACAGGAACTGTTTATGATGATATTACTGAAAAAGGTTGCATACCTGTTAGCCAGTGCCACTGCAAACGCCATGGACAGGTTTATTCACCTGGAGAAAACATTACCAATGAATGTGAAGAATGGTAAGGATCATGGTTGTTTATATACCTTTCTTTGAGTGATTGTAAATGGGTCTGAGTTTTTCAATTTTCCACTTAGTCAGGAGACTTCTTGAAAACTTTCTGAGCTTAATGTTTATGTTGCATGTCTATACAACCAATTTTCTGAAAAGTTTTTGTGTATTTATGGCATATGGCAGCAGGGAAATCTTAAGAAAAGGTTCAGAGATACAGTTTTAGAACACCTGGGGATACCTTGCTGTTTGCTAGGTATACAGGTGCTTTCAGTGCTCTCAGTTCCTGTAATATCTATGAGCATTTTTTTATTTGTCTATTTATAGCACCTGTGATTCAGGCAGATGGATGTGCAAAGATCTACCCTGTCCAGGCACATGTTCAGTGGAAGGAGGTTCCCACATTACCACCTTTGATGGGAAGAAATACACCTTTCATGGAGACTGTTACTATACGTTGGCCAAGGTACTGTGTACTGTAGGGTTTTTCTCTTGTAGAGTAAATGCAGAATGTCTGCTTGCTGATATGTAACAGCTGTGAATTGTTGTTTTATTCCATTTTTTATGGGATGAGGGAAGCAGAAATGCTAAAAGCTGTACTGGAAAATTCAGGATGGCCTGTAATAGCCCCAGCGGGGAGTTGGGCCCTTACTACAATGGGTAGTTAACTTAGTCAGATAGTAGACTATCTATGCTGTCATTATCCAGTGGAGTCCTTCATGTATAAGAAATCAAAGGATCACTCTGGCTGCATGGATAGGTAGACAGCAAAAATTGGCAGTTCTCAGGATTAGAAGCTCTCAGCCAGAACTGTAACAGCTGTTTCTGTGTCTGAGTGTCAAAGTCAGCTAGGGAAAGGAGCTAAGCAACTTTTTTATTCATCTGTTCCTAAAATATCTGGTGCCTCTTCTTCTAGAGAATGACAAAGATCTTGCTGAACTAGAAACCATACCACTGAATTTTTTTGCAAGACAGTTCACCTTCCAGAGCTGGTGCTGAAATGGTGGTCTTAATAGCTAAATTATTGTAACTGATGACTTCAGTCTTTGTTTTGGAAATAATTTTGGAGATTTTTGATTTGACTAATGAACATTTATTTCCCTGTGATTGTAGGGTACTGTAAATGACAGTCATGCTCTCCTGGCAGAGCTGGCTCCCTGTGGCTCCACAGACAGGCAGACCTGTTTGAAGACTGTTGTGCTGTTAGTAGATCACAAAAAAAATGTAAGTGTTCTGTGGATTCTGCTAGATATGTTGAAAATTAGCATATTTCCCTTACTGTGGAGTGATAACTAGTTCTTCTGGAGTCACTATTACAGATATATAAGGCATCTCAGGCTGAAAAACAGCTTGGGCTTCTGCCTCTAGAACTCAAAATAGACTAAACTGAACAAAAGATGAGATTCAAATAAGCTGACATTTCCCCCTCTTCCCTTCTCTGCTCTGTGCTGTATGATTATTCTCACTGTATTCCAGGCTGGCTGGAAGTAAGAGTACCATTGTTCCTCCTCTCACAGTATTTTACTTTAATAGGATATAATTTTATAGATCTAATTGAGTAATTTTGAGGAGAGATCCCATCTTTGAATGTTGATACAATCCAACCTTCTTAAATATTTACATTTTCATTCACTTTAGTATTCTGTTTGGTTATGGGAATATCATGACTATATTTATACATAATTGTACATACTTGTACACATAATTTTCCTCCTGTAATTCTGGTCTTCCATGTCCTTGCCAGCATAACTAGAACAAAACCAAACCAAATCGGAAACCCATCATTTTATTGTTTCTGTATCTACAGACTAGCATTGTATGAGGAAGATTAACAAACTGCTTTTTTACCATGACAGAATCATACTAAACAATTACAATGAAGCAGTGGCACATACTTTTATAGGGAATAGGATCTTCCTATAGATCCTGAAGGCCCAATATTTTCTTTTACTTGCTGAAACCAAGGTGCTTAATATAAATGAGCTTTGCATTTCATTACTGCTATAAAGTGTTGTGAGCAAGTGTAAGTGAAACACTGAATAGCAAGACCAAACCTTGCTTGTATCCTACAGGTCTGCTGCCACATTCAATTTTCAGAGAGATTCTTGTTTTCAAAGATATTAAGTTCTAGTCACAGTCTAAGGGTGCAAAATGTTTGCCCTCTACAATGTTTCTTTTTATCATTTCCTTTCCCTCTCAGTACCTGGAACCTCATTGATTCTATTTGTTATTTTACAGGTAGTGGTTTTCAGATCAGATGGCAGTGTGTTACTGAATGAGATGACAGTGAACGTACCTCATGTGTCAGGTAAGGGACATAGCCTTGTGTGTCATGTGTCACACACCTGACTTCTCATGTGGGGGTGTATTTTTTCAGAGGCAAAAGTGGAAGAGAGGCATATGAAATTTGTTCGGATTTTGGAATAACTTGGGGATGAATGTGATTTAACAGTTATCATTGAGAATTTCATGGGCATACTGACTCTGTGTACAGAGGATGATTGAAAGAAATGTCCCTTCACTTTTTTCATACATCTTGAATATACTCCGGCATGTAGCTTGGGAAAGAAAAATTGTCATGGCTTAATTTAAAGCTGATAACTTAACCTGCCTATAAAGAGGGCTATTTAGCACTTTCCAGGTCTGACTACATGGTGTGGGCACATCCTGGCTCTCAGTCATGGTGAGGCTCAGGCATGTCTATCCCTCCCCACGCTTTTTTTTCCTGTGAGAAGAAAGCCTGGCAGAAGGTAACTGCTGTATTTTCTGGTCAACCAGGACAGGAAGGAAGGATGTGCTGTGTAGCATCCTCTCATCTTCCCAGCTCACTTGAGACATCAGCATCTTTTTATATAATCAGTGGATTTAGACAGACACTTTCAGAGGCTGACTCAGATCACCTAATTTAGGAGCCTAACTTCTGCTGAAAGGTTACTATCAGACAGCAGCTGTGAGCTCTGGGAGTAACTTTTGAAAAGAATGTAGAACTTCTCTTTATCACTCCTTTTTAGATATGTTCAGGCAGCATACTGACAGAGTATGTATTACTGCTTATTTACTGACCTATCTGCAGATGGCAAGTTACTTTTAAAAAAGTAATTCTTTATATGAAAGGACAAGTATTCATGAGACCAATTACAGTGTGTAGCTGAAAGTTGAGAGAAATTAAAGTACTCTAGACAATAAAACAGACCATCTAATAAGTAGATTAAATAGTTAAATAGAGCATATAATAATAGATTTGCTATAAGAAATCAATTAGCCAGTAGATGTTGATTTTTTGGACTTTAGCAAAGCCTTTGATACTGTCTCTCAGAGCATCCTTCTGGACAAAATATCCAACATTCAGCTGGACAAGTCCATAATATGTTGGGTCAACAATTTGCTGATGGATCAGGGTGAAAGAGTTATAATAAATGGGGTTACATCAGGCTGGCAGCCTGTCACCAGTGAGGCTCCTTAGGGCTCAATTTTAGGGCAAGTGCTCTTTAATGTTTCTTTTTATAAATGGTCTGGATGCAGGAGTCAAATGTACAATAAGTAAGCTTGCTGATGATACTAAATTAGGAGGAGGTGTGGACTACCTCAAGGGTAGAGAGATCTGGATAGACTACAGAGCTGGGAGGTCACCAACTATATGAAATTTAACAAGAGCATGTGTCGGATTCTGCACCTGGATGGGGTAATCCTGGTTAGACATACAAACTGGGGGACAAGAAGCTGGAGGATGGTCCTGTGGAAAGAGATCTGGCAGTCTGGGTTGATGGCAAGTTGAATGAGTCAATGGTGTGCCCTGGCAGCCAAAAGGGCCAACCATATCCTGGGGTGTGTCATGCGCGGCATAGGTCACCAGTCAAGGGAGGTGATTGCCCTGCACTGGTGTAGCCTCACCTTGTTTTGGGGACCTCAGTATAAGAAAGACATCAAACTATCAGAATATGTCCAGAGGAGGGTGACCAAGGTTGTAAAATGTCTCAAGGGCAAGACTTGTGAGGAGAAGTTGAGGTCACTTGATTTGTTCAGTTTAGAGAAGAGAACGCTGAGGGGTGTCCTCATTGCAGTCTACAGCTTCCTCAAGAGGGGCAGTGGAGAGGGAGGTGCTGATCTCCTCTCTCTGGTAACCATCGATAGAACATGAGGAAATGTAATGAAGCTGCATAAGGGGAAGTTCAGATTGGACATTAAGAAAAAGTTCTTCACTGAGAGAGTGGTTCGTCACCAGAACAGGGTCCCCAGGGAAGTGGTCATGGCACCAAGCCTGTCAGAGTTCAAGGAACATCTGGATGACGGTCTTAGTCATATTGTTTAGTTTTAGGTAGTCCTGCAAGGAGCAAGGAGTTGAACTCAATGATCCTCACAAGTCTCTTCAAACTCAGTATATTCTATGGTGCTATCACTAATTAGGAAGCCCAGTTCCTCCACTATGCTGATTCTGTATGTCAGTTCTGTTGATTTTTTTATGTCTTGATTACGTTATCTATAAGCATCTAACATTTTATTATTAATAGTATTTAGCTATGTATTGGCTTGCAGAGACATGCCTATTACTTATTGTATGCAACAGTGCTGGGATAATGCTTTCTTAGAAAATCTCTTGCTCTTCAGATTGCGCAGCATTAATGAGTTAGGATTGAGGCTGTATTGCAGAAAATCTGAATTTGGTTCTGATCCCAGGGATGAGCCATTATAGGTAATCAACTTGTTAAGTTAGTGGGGACCAGCATTATATATGTTGGCAAGCAGTTTTTAAAGGGAAAACAAATGATTAATTTGATCGTGATCTCAGAGTTTTCGTGGCAAATGATACCTTAGAATCAAATAAGAAATGTCTCTCGGCAGCTTGTATGTGTGTTTACTGCACAGTTCATGTTTTATTTTTCAGCCAGCTTCTCAGTATTCAAGCCATCTTCCTACTACTTCGTTGTACAAACTTCTTTTGGGCTTCAGCTACAGATTCAGTTGCTCCCAATCATGCAGCTGTTTGTGACTGTGGATCAATCAGTTCAAGGAAAACTTCAAGGCAAGTGTCTATTCAAATGGGAAGCAAAGCCATGCTATTCCACAGCTGAAGAGTGGTATGTTCTTTACATGGGTAATTCAAGAGGAGGAAAGTAAAAGCAGAAACCAAAACACTGGAAGAGAATTGACTCAGGCAAACTAGAAATGTGTTTTTATTATTTCATATTGAAGTGACCTATCACTGATGACAGTTCATGAATGTTTCTTAGAATATTCATTACTTTTGTATTCAGTTTAATTTTTAACTATCCATAAAACCAGGCTTTTGGTGTATTTTGTGGTTTTAATATCATCAGAAAGCATAAAAAATACAGCTTAGGGTGGTTATCTCCTGAGGCAGAGATATCTTCATGGAGACTATTCTTCTCAAGAGGTTAAAAATTTAAAATAGGGCTCCTAAATCTTCAGTACTTAGAGTATGCATTAATATTGAGGCGGAATCAGCTGAAGGAACTTCTGTTTCAAATGTTTGTGATCAGTTGCCCCTTTTCGTTTGACCTTTTAGAACAAGAATGAGTAATAATTTGGTAAAATTTTTACCTTCTTTTTCAATAGGTCTTTGTGGAAACTTTAATGGAATGGAAGGTGATGATTTTAAAACAAACCTTGGGTTGATAGAAGCTACAGGATCTGCCTTTGCTAACACATGGAAAGCTCAGTCCACCTGTACAGACCAGCTAGAAAAGCTGGAAGACCCCTGCAGCCTCAGCATTGAAAGTGGTAAGTGCACTAATAAGTCAGATGGCTGGCTTCTCAGAATGAGCAGCATTTGCTGTATGTTACTGCAATAGGCATGTAAAAGTTGTAATGTAGCACTGAAGTTTTTTTAGAGGACTGTCAAATGAATAATTAATTTCTGCAAGTATGTATACATACGAGCACAAATTTCTCATCAAATTGAAGTGAAAGTTTAAGAAGTGATTGTAGAGGAATCCTGAGTTGGAAGATAGGGAAGCAAGGTCATTAATTTATATTATCTGCAAAAGCAGCTTGTATTTCCTGGTATTATTTATACCTATGTTTAACTTAGCTTTATTGTCCCCAAATGGAAAGGGCTGTCACAATTCCATGTAGATAACTTACAGCAGTAAGATATGATTTTTTTATTTTATGATTGCGTGTGTACTGCTAGATAACTGAATCAGAGAATAGAAATATGTGTACAGTGATTGTATGTAGTTTCTCCACTCCCCAAAGTGTGCACATTTCTCACATTTGTATTGTTGCATTGCATTTACATGACAACATAACTAGACATGGCACTAGGAAGATAAATGAATGTAATGAATATAATGACATAATTTAATTTTTGTACCTTTTTTGCAGCAAATTATGCTGAGCATTGGTGTTCTTTGCTTAAAAACTCAGAAGGTCCTTTTGCAAGATGTCACGCAATCATTGATCCTTCAGAATACTATAAGGTATTGTAATCTTGCACTTTTTTTAGTACTGCTTTATTTCAGACAGATGACTGTAGACATTTATCATTGTTGAAACATTTGAGATGTTACTGAGTAGCTTGCCCAGAAGAGCTGGTGAAGTGTTTGCACTGATTAACTGAGGCAGCATAGCATGCATCCAAAGTATCTCCTGTGATGAGATTCTTTTGGCGTGCTGCTGAAGAAAAGCAAATTTTTTCTTCTGATTTCTTACATTTTGTATTTTATGTACATTTCTGTTGGGTTGGATATTTGAACTGGAAAGAAGATTAAAGAGATGCAGATGTGCACAGAAAGTTTAAGTCTACTCTTACATGTTAGTTGCTCTTAAGTCAGAAAAAATAAATATTTATTAAGTGTCCTGTATTGGTCGGAATGTAACACCAACTCATTTTCATGCCAGAATCTCCAGTTTCTTTTTCCCCTGTGCTCATCACTGTTGAGCAGTAAGTTAGGCATGTTTGTTGTTGTTGTTGTTTGGTCCTTGTTACTCCTCGAGGAGCATAGGGCTGCAACAACACTATCCCACCGAACCCGGTGGGATAATGTTGTTGCAATTTCTGTAACAGATTTTGGTTTTTACATGATTGGGTTGTTAGCCCAAAAAAGTTAGGCATACTTGAGCAACAAAGAAGAAATTCCTAAGTTTTTGCCCATACCTGGAACTCTGAGCTCAAATTTTGCGAAGAGCTTCATAGATCTGGTTAATATTTTGCCATTATGATTTTTAATTTTTATGGATCTCTGCATTTCTAAGTTGTAACTGAGAAAGAATGGTATCAAAATCCTTTAAGAAAGGTGTTGTTAGGAGGCTGACTACTTTTTAAAGGTTCAAGAGTCTTTGCTTAGGTTAGGATAAGCATCCAAACATTTTCATTGTGTATGAAATGACACAACACTTCCAGTCTCTGGTCTTTGTACATGCCTTCCATTGTTCTCTGACCATGGGAGTTAATAAAAACGTCAGAAAAAGGACACAGGATATTTCACAGCAACTGAGTTGCAATTACCCGTTGGCTTCCTGCGGGCTTACTGACCCTTTAATTCTTTTTTTCAGAAATGTAAATATGACACCTGCCTCTGTGAAGACAATGAAGAATGCTTGTGTGCTGCCCTGTCCTCTTACTCAAGAGCCTGTGCTTTCAAAGGGATCATACTGGGAGGCTGGAGAAAAAGTGTCTGCAGTAAGTAGTGTAAATGTAATCCCCATGGAATTAATTAGCCAGGAGAAATAAGCATGTTATCTCTGAATTTGATTGTCAGTGATCTCAATGTTAAGGGATTTGGAGTATCTTAGAAATGTCTAATGGACTTAAAAGTGATAATGATTATAATGTTTACTAATTCATGCTATATTATTTAGCTGTCATTTATTCATGACATATTTAAAAGAAGAAAGCAATATTTTTCACTTTCACCTTTTTTCCCCAGTTTAAATACTAATGCTGTTTCTATCTTTGACTAATGGATCCCAGCCATCATGGCTTTTACATTGTCGTTACTTATTTGTGTCTGATTATCATTGTGCTTGATTTTCATCAACAGTACAGTATTGTTGAGACCAGGAATTTATCATATTGTGCTCTCTTTCTGACTATCATTTCACATTATGTGAAACAAATATGGGTATGAAAGTAGAAACTATTAGTAGCAGCTAAAAAGAAGTCTTCAACCGATGAACAAAGTTAGGCTAGCATTACTTGTGACTTGTGGTATTTTTTTACTCAATAAAATCTAAGGCAGTATTTTTACCATTACATGCTGAACAGCCAAAGAAATCAAAACGGCAATATCAAGGTCAAATTGTCCATCCTGCATCCCTTATTTGTCAGCTTGTTTATTTTCCCTCCAGCTAGTGAAGTGTCTGCTTGCCCAGGAAATCAAATCTTCCTTTACAATCTGACAATGTGCCAGCAAACCTGTCGTTCCCTTGCTGATGGTGAAAAGCATTGCTTGCAAGACTTTGCTCCAGTGGATGGCTGTGGCTGCCCATACAATACATACTTGGATAACCAGGATACCTGTGTGCCTATCTCCAAGTGCCCATGTTATTACAAGGGATCATACCTGGAAGCGGGGGAATATGTTACAAAAGATGGAGAACGTTGGTATGTTTTATTGTGGCTTCTTGCTTGTAAGGATAAAAGCTCTTTTAAAATTTGTGTATTACATGTAAGCTGCTTAGATTTTTAGTGCTTTAATGAACATTTGTAGTACGTTTCACACCATCTTCATGCTGTGCAAATCATCATCCTATTGCCATGAAATTTATTAATAATTGAGAAGTGCAGCTTTAGAAGTGTGAGTACTCACCTTCATAGATAAACATTACTCCGAAGCTGCACTGTTAATAGGGGTTTGTTGAACAGAGGGGTAAAAGGAAGATAAAAGGCCAGCTATAACTTTATGTTGTTGTTTCCTCTTCTGTCAGAGACAGATTGCTTGTGTTTTCCACTGGAGGAAGGTTCCATTGACATGTAATTAGTGTAGCACAGGCTTTTGAAAGCAACTTTCATGATTGTGGTATTTTTCGTCTTCAATTCTGACAGCTGTTTGCTGCATGAATCATCAGTGTGAACTGTGAAATTCTTCCTTCTCTCATCTGGAACATGAAGCATACAGGCCAACAAATTTACAGCATATGAGTTGAACAGGCATAAGATATACTGTGTATCCAAATGAAGGCTTTGATTTCAATGATCATTATTATCTGTTTCCTGACTCATCAAAAAGCATAGTATTAAGGATTAATTGAAGATCTGTGATTCCTTAAAACATAACTTTTCTGCGCCTTATGCCTAAAATCTTGCTATACTTTTTCTACAAGTGAAAATTCATAAGTGTGCTTCAATAGAGTTCACCTTGAAATATCAGTAGAAATTATGCAGGATGTCTCTGATAAATACTCTCAAATTTATATAAACAAATCTTTAGATTTAAATTGAGGACACTGAGCTTACTTTTCTTTTTTTTTAAATTTCTATCTTACTTCACTTCTTTTCTAGTGTTTGCCGAAATGCAAAGGTCCAGTGTACTTCAGTGACAATAAGAATGAAAAGTAAGTGACATTCCATAAAATAAAATAACATAAAATATAAAAAAACCCATAACCCAACCTCCAAACCCAAACCTGTGCTTTCAATTTGAATTTTCCAGTTATTTGTTTTGAGTGTTTTGAGTGTTTTTTCTCTTTCTGTGAAACAGTTATGCATTTCACTTCTGTCTTCACTGAGCCTCTTTTTTCATACAGATAGACATCAGATTTCTGTCTCAGTAACTACCACCTTTCACACACATTTCTTTTGCCTTTTCTGGATTCATCTAAACCAACAATGTACCTTTTAGGTACAACAGAATGTTCTTCTAACAAGACCTACTTTGACTGCAATGCATCCCCAAAGTGGACTTCGCAAACACCTGTACAACTTAGCTGTCATACTCCTAGAACTGATCATGTATGTATTCAATTTTTTTGCATGTCATATTTCCTTTACTCTGTATTCTTTAAATGGCACAGTGCAATACAGAAAATACAGTTGTAACTAACGGTTTATTTCTCTTTAGTTTAACCTTCCTTTGTTTTCTCCCCAATGATACCACTTTGTTGCCAATTTCATGATGATTCCCCTTATGGTTTTCTTCTACTTTTTCTTTTTACTGTGTCTTCAGTAGAGTTGTACCTCCCAAGTGAAACATGATTTGGGTTCTTAGACAATCAAAAAAGAAAAAAAAAAATTAGAAACCTAGAGAGAAAAACTTTACAAAACTAATCACTATTAGGCTGTTTGGTTATAAATGCAGTTTTTACCAGAGTGCTTATGAAGAAGTGGAGTAAATATGCAATGCTTTTTCATAAAGTAACACTTTCTCCTTATATTCCTTAGTTCCAAGCAGAGTGTGTCTCAGGTTGTGTGTGTCCTGAAGGTCTATTTGATGATGGGAAAGGAGGCTGTGTTGAGGAGAAGGATTGCCCATGCATTCATAACAACCAGTGGTATTCTCCTGGACAGAAGATAACAGTGGACTGTAACACCTGGTAAATTATAATTTTGTATTATCTTCTGGAATATATTCTATGCAGTAAATTAATAGTCATGTCTAGGCTTATGTACTACAGTGGCTGTGATGGTTGCAAGTATAAGCCTTTATTTTTAGGCATGCTTTTTGCTATCAGAGGAAATACAAATTATGCTAAAAACACTGTGGTAATAGCTACCTCTGTTTTCAGTAGGCATCTCTTATTGGGAAAGTGCATTCATTTTTAAAATATAAACACTCTCAGATCTAAAAAAATTTAGCTGGCCAGAGTTAAAAATCATGTTATATGCTTAAAACCAAGCTAAACTATTGAAGTTGAGACTTAAGACACTCTGTAACACTGAAATCGATATTGTGCACATTATCACACTGTATCAGGTAGCTGCTTGGTTTATTCTGCTGTTTTCCAAACAGTGCACACTTGGATAAATCTGAAAATTCAGCTCTTCTGCTCTCTTCTAGTACCTGCCAAAAAGGGGCTTGGAGCTGCACTGAAGATTTGTGCTATGGGACTTGTATGATATATGGAAGTGGCCATTATATCACCTTTGATGGAAAATTCTATGACTTTGATGGGAGTTGTGAATATGTGGCTACTCAGGTAATGCTCAGCAGGAGGACTTAAATGGCATCTGAATGCCTTGAAGATCTACTTTCCTCTTTAGTTTTGTCATTCTTCATTGCCTGCCATCTCTGTTCCTGAGGTGTTTATACATTCTGCCAAGATAAATTATGTATTTTTAGTGCAGGCTAGCTGTGTGAATGTTTGGGGTTTTTTTCTGACACAGTGGTCATAAATTGTATGTAACAACTATTTTATAGTGAAAGCTAACAGCTCATTATCAGTTGTGAAATAAATCAAAATTCTAAGTTTACAAAACAAAGATATTTATATTTAAAGATATGTTCCTCATTTTGTTTTATTGTCCCACTTGTTTCCCAGGTTTTGCCACACATGAGACTGCATTAGCTTTTTATATGTATGCAGAGTTGTATGTGAATATGTTTGTCGGTCTGTAAAAATAGATATATGTAGGATTTCACATATGAAGCAGCAGTAATTATTTATACATTGTGGAGATTTAAATGTTTGTAATTATTATTAGATTGAACTAAAAATTAATTATTCTGTCTCATTTTCTTATGTGCATTTTTTCCTTTTTCAACAGGATTTTTGTGGTGACAAAAGTTCCAGCGGCTCGTTCAGTATCATCACAGAGAATGTCCCTTGTGGAACTACAGGAGTCACCTGCTCAAAGGCTATTAAAATATTTCTGGGGGTGAGTAACGATAGTGAGTATATATCAATATTTCAGTATATCAAAAAAGGTAATGCTTCAAAGCCATGTTCCTACAAGCAGCTATAACAAGTAAAGGTTTAGAGGCCCTACCAAATTAATCTGTAAAGGCGTGGATTCTCAGGTACTGAAACCTCTCTCAAACAAAGGTGCTACACCACTTTCTGTCATCTTGGAAAGTTATCCCAGACTTCGAACTATTGGTTTCAGAATTATTTGTATTGTTATGAACATCTAATACTTTATATCATCATAAAAGTTAGTTTTATAATATTTCTCTTTTTACCTTTCAGAAAACTGAACTGAAATTGGAAAACAAAGATTATAAAGAAATTCAGCGAGATGTTGGTGATGACGTGCATTATTGGAACAGGACAGTAGGCCTCTACCTTGTTATTGAGGCTAGCAATGGTGTGATTCTTATCTGGGATAAGAAGACTACTGTTTTCATCAAGCTGACCCCTGATTACAAGGTTAGGACCTGTCTGTCTTTTTCTGAATTAGTAGTATGATTAGGTAAATGAGATAAGGAAACATAAATGTTCTTTTATTCTGACTCTGTGTTTAATTCCTATATCCTTTGCACATTGATTAGCTTGTATTGTTACTATCACAGCTTGCAGAGGTGCTACTGGAGTTTCTTACAGTCCCTTACAATGTATTGAAGAGGATGCATAGCATATAATTGCAATAAAGCTAAACGTCTAAGGTATTCTGAGTTTGTGAATATTCAGAGCCAAGCATCCAAAGTAATTGAGGGGATGTGAGCTGACTGTACATTCACTTGGAAACCTGCATGGAATCTCAGCCCTGAGTTAAAACCAAACTCCCCATGCAATATATGTAGATGATTCTGATTTCTGAAAATCAGCATGCTGAATTATAGAGTACTGAATTCTTTGGGCTGAAGGAGGAGGTGTGAGGCTGTATGACAGGGACATACTGTTGCTAGAGGGGGCTGATGTACCTTAAATAGCACTACCAAAAATGCACTATTGTGACTATCGCTATTGTGAGTCCCTGTCATTTTTTTTCATGGATCAAGAAATAGTTCTCATTATGCTAGAAGCTTTTAATAAAGATAGTTTTGAGCAGAATGAAATTCCCTCAGGCTTATATTAACAGATGAGTTATGATAAATTGAGAAGAATGGAAAATAAATTAATTCTTCTCAGCTGAGTCTTAGCCACTCCTTAGTGTTACAACTTGGATGAAGGTCCACAGAGACATGGAAATACACTAAATATAATTGGTTACAAGGATGGAAGACATGGCAGCCGTATAGTTTGCTGAGTACACAGACAAATCAAGGTTTCATTTCTGTACAAATGATTTGGAGGTAAAGAAATTCAGCGAGATGTTGGTGATGACGTGCATTATTGGAACAGGACAGTAGGCCTCTACCTTGTTATTGAGGCTAGCAATGGTGTGATTCTTATCTGGGATAAGAAGACTACTGTTTTCATCAAGCTGACCTCTGATTACAGGGTTAGGACATAATTATACATAGAGATACAATACACAATTTACATAGAGAGTCAGCTGTCCTTTTTAATGTCAATGTTTTGCTCTTACTTTACTAGAGTCTGTTTCTCACTTCCATGGTTTATTTAAAAGTTGTGAATATGTTAATTTTCTTTTCCAGGGCAAAGTGTGTGGTCTGTGTGGTAACTTTGATGACAAGTCTAACAATGACTTTACAACAAGGAATGGGCTGCAGGAGACTAATGCTCTGAAGTTTGGGAATTCCTGGAAACAGTCTTCCATGTGCCCAGATGTCACACAAGAGATTAAGCCCTGTGATGTGAAACCACATCGGAAGTCCTGGGCAGAGAAAGAATGCAGCATCATCCGGAGTGAAGTCTTTAAAATTTGTCACTCCAAGGTTTGTAGAGGGCAGTAAGTGATGGGACAGCAATTGCATTTCTGTTACTGGAGAAGCAGAGAGATCATCAGAAATGAATGAGGAGATGGTTAATTAGTGATCTTCTATTAAGTCTTCAGTACAGCTACAGATGTCAACACATTTCAGCTACCTTAGTCAAAGTAATTTGAGTATCTGTGGCAACAGGACCATGTCAGTAGTGGTGCCAGCCCCAACTCTACAAGCTCATACTCATCACCACAGATACACTGCTACTGCTGTTCAAGTAAGCTTCATAAGTCTAGCCTGGATAGGTCTGTGTGTGCTGCAGTTGCACAATCTGTTGTTGAGAGACTGTCAATACTGTAGGTTCTGAAAGACCTTGTGATAATCAAACTCATATTCTGACAGAAATGCATACTACACTTGAAAGATGGCTGCTGAAGAGACCACTGCTTGTGATATTCAACCCACAAAAGGGATCTTCTTGGAAATCACTGACTTCATGCAGTTTAGACAGGCTTAGTTGCTAGTACTGTGCCTCCAAATTGTCATAGCCCACAGCTGTGTGGGCCTACAGCTTCCAGAGCAGTGTACAGAGAGCACTCCTCTCAATTTCTTGTCTCTCTCCTGAAGTATGGTGATATAACTCACAGTGGAAAAGTCACAAAGAATTGTTAATTTAATTAACCTACTATGTGTTTCTATGTTGATTCCTTCAGCAGCTGAAGTCTAGTCTAAATTTCTACACTTGCAGTTCCAAGCAAAAAAGTGGAAATGTTTTGCTAATGTATCATTGCATAAACTCCAAAAACTGGCAAGCATAAAATTCTCTGCTTCATATTTGCTGTGAAGTGCAGCCTTTCTGATATTGCTCACCACTTGCTTGGCAAAGCTTGCTGAAAGATAAGACTTCATTGGCATCAATCCAGCTTGGTTTTGGGAGCAGTAAAATGGAACTCTGTTAGAAAATGTGGGCACTGCCAAGGACTCTTATTTTATTTTTTCAGTCACAGCAAATTATGAAGGTGCTATATTACTTTAAGTTTTTTGTCATCCAAAATATATTAAATAGCTTTCATCTTATAATGTTTGTTTGAGATTTAGTAATTTTTAGAAACAATCTCATTCCTGCCCAGCTCAATTGCTATATTTCAAGAGATCTCTCAAGCTTACTGATTTGAAAACCAATTTGGAGGTGAGCTGGAGCATCATTTCTTTCCCCAACAGGTGGACCCAATTCCTTTCTATGAAGCTTGTGTTCATGATGCCTGCTCTTGTGATAGCGGTGGGGATTGTGAGTGCTTCTGTTCTGCAGTTGCTGCATATGCTCAAGAATGTACCAAGGCTCAGGCCTGTGTTTTCTGGAGAACTCCTGATATATGCCGTGAGTAACAGTTCAACACAACTGTATCTTTCTGGCTGCTGTCAGAAACCCTATCAAATAAATCATTAATACTATCACTGCAAGGTCATGCTGGCTATGCAATGCAATTAATTTTCACAGTATATTAGGGAACAAACAGAACTAGTAAATTTGTATATTTCAATTATATTTTCTTTAGCTTGGGTTTTCTTTTTCTTTTCTTTTTCTCTTTTTTTCTCTCTTTTCTTTTTGTATTAAGGCTAAGTTTCAAGTCGTCCTTCTTTTTTGCTTGATAATTCATGAACTGCAATTCCTGTTATCTTTCTCCTCTTTTTTCAAATTATTCAGAATTTGATTTTAGCAAAAGTATATAGAAGTACTCCTGTGTAGATTAACCTAATCAGTATTGGTGCTAATGCTCATACTAGTATGTCATAAAATAATGTAAAATAGTATTTAAATTAATATTTCCCCCAAAAGTGCTCAAAACAAAATTTTGAGATTCTAAATGGCAGAAATATATATTTTTTTAATTTTAAAAGTTCGTTCTGGTTTGGAATTAAGGCTAATTGTATTTTTTCAGTGTAAGAAGTCAGTGAAACAGAAGTTATAAGTTTCAGTCAGCTCTGATATATAAGCTTAGAAAAGCTTCTTCTGTACAAAGTCATCTAAACTGAATTCTGTTTTAAGTTGTAATGTCTCATATGCTTGTTCTTGGCCTGCTGGAGGTGACTCTCAGCCCATGTGATACAGCGAGGTAGAACAATTTTGAATATACTGAAAGAGTTTTTAGGAGTTTGCTAGTAGCTAGGGAAGAAAAATACTGTCAGAAATTTAGACTTTAAATTAAAATAAACACTGATGCTTTTTTTCTTTTTTTTTTTTGTGAATTGAATCAAATGTTTTCACCCTGTGGCTTGAGTGTTTAATATGAAAATCTTGGTGTCCAGAGTTTTGACGCCAAATTTTTATGTACCCTATGTTTAAGTATGATAGAAGAAAGTTCAGATCCTTTGCCTCAAGAGAAATTTTGCTAGGTTAACATGTAGATTATTTTAGCCTGTACCTTTTAAGACTTGATGAGAGCTGCATTCTAGCAACCATGTTTTTAATCAGCTTTTCTTTTTTTTTCTCATCAGCAATATTTTGTGACTACTACAATCCTCGTAATGAGTGTGACTGGCACTATGAGCCTTGTGGCAGTAATGTCAAAACCTGCAGGATGATTAATAATGTCATCACCAACTTTTCAGTACCATACCTGGAAGGTAATAAATTCCTTGCTATTTTTGTATTTTATTTCATATAACTTTTTCCACGTATCATTTAATGAATATGGAATAGTCAGTCAGCTTGACAAGTCGTTCCTAAATCTGCTATGTGGAATTTGTCTTGAGTCTTACATAAATGTTTCCTATAATGTAATTTATTATTTATTAACATCAGTGGGTGATAGTTACATTGCTGTCAGCCAGAAAACTAAGTCTCTGCTTGGATAATATCCTGAAACATGCAAGATTATTACATCATTGTTATTTTGCATTCCATCCTAGGGGAATTTCAGGAGAAAGAAAACCTTTTACATGGCAAAGAAACAAGTTACTGATAGTTGGGGTTTTTTTAACCTTATCATTCTTTATGCATCAGATCCATCTTGATAGCATCCTCCTATTTTTATAATTGAAAATATCTTTGATATCAGACACACTGCTGCTGCTATATATTGGATTCTTAATAGAGACTACAAAATGTTGTCAAAGGGCTACTGGGGTCTGCCTCCATTTTTAGTGCTGTAGTTTTTGTTTAGGCTTTAAGACCAAGATGTGCTGCTAAACCAGATTATTCTGCATTCCATCCAACTTAGAGGATGCACAAGCCATTTAAATCCCATTGAACCCCTCAAAGTATGTAGAGTTATGATATTAGTAGGTTAAAGTCCATATGCTTGATAACTGAAAAGGAACTTTATGTTATGGGGACTGCAATGATCCAAGAATGCGAATGACTTTACAAATATCTTCTGTTTTACCACATGATAAAGTTGGAGAAAACAGACACATTTTTGGCTACACAAAACATGGCTACCACTTTTTTGTCTGGACTGGAAGCAATTATCTCCAGTTTAGGGATTGGAAAGAACTGCCCAGAGTTTGACTTTGCTATTTTAATCCTTGAACTGCTGGTAACAAAACAAAAAACCAAAAAAACCTAACCAAAATATAAACTTTTTTTAAAACAGTTGACTCTATGTTTTGAAATAGATTGTCTTAGATCATCAAAAAGATTTGGAAAGTGTCAGAAGTCAGATTATTATATATCCAATTATCTTTCTAAATTGTTTTTGTGTTTTCTCTTCAGTGGAAATACAGAGCACACTTTAGTTATAACAGCTTTAGTACAGTCTGGCAGTGTGAAGTGACTTTTATATACCAGTTAATTACATGGTCATTCAGTTTATAGGTTATTTAGAATGCCAGTACAGTATAAAGAGGACTTTATGTAATTAAGAATTGGATTTTATGAGAGTTTATTTGGAAGCAGGACACAATAATTTTTTAAAGGTGTATTTACATGAAAAATGCAATGACTACTGGCAGACAATTAATCCATTGCAAGTGGGGTTTGGGTCACTGGCCAAGGGTACAGAAAAATGCAGACAAATTATCTGTTTGGGCTGGAGATACCTGGTCTATGAAAGGCACATAAACAAGATATAGTGTTCCAATAAATGTAGTGAAAAACCTGTTCATTAGTGAATCTTGCGTATTCTTCACAAAAGTATTATGGATACAGTGATCACATTTCAATATCTGTAGAAAAATGTAGATGTTTCTATATCTTAAAATTACTAACTTCCCATAGAAATTAATATAAATCAGTGGTTTCTCCAAGATATTGCACTAGGAAAAAACTTCCTTAGTTTTCACAACTAAACTCTTATTTAATCCTCCTCACTCCAGTATTATCAATGAGAAGTGTTTGGCTTAAGTCTTTTGGAAAGACTAATTGCCCAAAGATAAATTTGAATTGGAAATTTTCGATTTCTTTTACTCTGCTTGATTCAGTGAGAATCATTTAACTTCAGAAGTTGTCCTATCATTAACTCTATACATTTTCTTCATCCTGTATACTCTTCTACTTGTCATCAACAGGTTGCTACCCCAGATGCCCTAATGACAAGCCTATTTATAATGAAGAGACAAAGGAATGTGTGCCTGAAGATCAATGTTGGTGTTACATCAATGGAATTCCTGTTCTTCCTGGGGATGAAATACCTACAGAAGAGAACTGTACAAAATGGTATATAAAAATGAAAAAACATTTGCAGTAATTCAGGAAAGAATTTTTGTATGCTGAGCCCCTCATTTACTTTACTGGCCTTTGAGCAAATAGAGATGCAACTTCAACTGATAAGCTGGTATATTCTATTTATCTATATAAATCAGAGGAATGATGCCATTTATTCCCGTTGAGACTTAAACTCAAAAATGCTGCACTTAAAATACATATAGATTCTAGACTTTTCATTCATAATTTTACAAACCCATAATAATCCAGATTTCAGGTTGATAGTGCTGTTATAATAAGTGTATTAGCAAATTCAGTAAATATACTGTTTAAAGTGTCCTAAATGATATAATGGCATGAAACCTGGGTGTGTCTCTAGAACAACATTTTGATTCTCATTGCTCTTTGGGAAGAGAGGGGTCACTCTGCCTTGCATTCTTACTTAAAACCAGGATTTCAAAATCACTGTAATCTGAAATTATCTGTATTAGACCCGAAAGAGATAGTTGAGTCCTAACTGCTCATTCCTAGAGCCTTACTAATGGTAAAACTGACATCTATGACTCCACATGCTGACCAGAGACAAAACCCCTCTGATCTAGCTATAAGTTCACTGCTCTGCAAAAGAGTTCTTCTTATTGCATTATTGCAACTTGCAACACAAAGCAGTTCTTGATAATTTTAATATGTTGTACTTAAAGAATGAAAGTGATGACTTTGTTTGAATGAAATAATGATAGGCAATATGGGAAAATATTACACCCAGAAAAATAGTATGAATGAAGATCAAGTGACAAATTTCTGTTTCTGTGCTCTTGGCTCTGCCAACAGGTGCCATAAAACATCTGCAACATTTTAATTTTTAAAAATTTTGCTTTTAGTGTCTGTGGCCCCTCAGGATCCATACAGTGTACACCAATCCCAGGTAAATAACATTTGGGTTTTTTTCTACAAATAAAAACAAAAAAACGTATAGAACTGCTATGTCTGTCTCTACAGAAGACTTAGTACTGATTTGGAATAATTCTTTCCAGTGCAAGCAAAAGTTCTGGCCAAAGAAAATTGGGCAGCACTTAGGTTGAACCTTGCTGTTTGTACTTCTTGTTCAATCTTTTTCTCATGTCTGTTTATTCTTTCACCCCATGTCCCATATCCAGACTAATGGATTTCACTACAAGAGTTTGCACTCCTAGAAAATGTAGTATTACCAAAAAGTGTCAGATAGTAAATTGCAGGTGTTATTTCTCTCAAAATACTTTATAACTAGGTTTGCAAGTCTGTTCTTCCAAGCATTTTATGCAGGGCTTTATTAGATAAGTTCTAATACTTCTCTAAATGTAAAGATAAATTAGTGCTATGTGTTAGATCTAAGCTCCTGGTATAGCTCTGAAAGGAGCATGCATGACTCATGTAAATGCTTACTTGTCCATAAGTATTTTGCCTTTGTCTCTTACCTAGGTAGTAGAAAAATTGCACAGTAAAGCCCTTTTTTGCAGGGTGTCCATGTCTCATCAACGGAACAAGTTTTGAAGTGAATGGCATTGTGGCACAAACAAAGGTTGATGACATGTGTATAACATACATTTGTGCAGAAAATGGTTCTATAGTTGTTGGAAGTATTCTTCCTTGTCCAATATCTACTTGGCCTACAACTATTTCAACTTCCTCTCCTACCAGTAGTCCTACCACCACAGGTAAATATTGAAAAGAAATATGCATCTAAAAATTATTTTCTTTAAGGAAAATACTTTAGAGATAGAATGTACAAGTATATGGGCTTATAGTTGACACAGATACAGTGATACTTACGAATAGTTTTATCACACTACACTAAGAAACATTTTTAACACTTTGATTTACTTCTCATGGAAGAAATTGTAACTATAAATGTACAGTGTGCCTTCCTAATTCTGAAAAATATGTTAGCATCTCAATATCCTGCTGAGATAGTAGAAATTGTGTCAGTAGTCTCAGCAAAAAAATATAACTAGCATATTTAAAACTGCTAATTTTTTTTATAAAGCTTGCAGATGATGGAATAACCTTTTTTTTCTATTTCAGTTACCACAAGTCCTCCAGTAACTACAAGTAAGTTTTAAATAGAAAAATAAGTTGTTAAAAATGTCAAAGGAATATTTAAATGAAGCATAAATTAAAGATGGCCATTACAGAAAAATATTTTTAGAACAAAAATAAATATTTTTTGAAAAATTGCAAAAATGTGATAAGCATAGACAGAAGAAAGACCTTTGAAGGCTTCAGCTTGGTGATTTTATTTTGGTGTGAAGCTTCCTGTTGAAAACCCTGGTAATATAGAACCAGTTTTAGAACACTCTTCTCTTGGAAAAAAGACAAGTTGCAATGCATTGCTCCAGAACTTAATAGAATAGAATACAAAATTAAGCTTCTCAGAATATTCTCTGTAAACTCAGATGCTGAATCTCTGTCTTTTCTTGCAGCTCCATGCTTTGGACTAATCTGTGATTGGACGGAGTGGTTTGATGTTAGTAAACCCCATGAAGATGGTGGTGACTATGAAACCTATGTTGAAATAAGAAAACATGGAAACAAAATATGTGACACTCCTGAAAAAATTGAATGCAGGGCTAAAGAAAAACCTGATATGAGCTTAGAGGAACTTGGCCAGAAAGTGGAGTGTAATGTTACATATGGTCTAATCTGTAAAAATGAGGAGCAAGATGCAACTATGTGGCAACTTTGCTATAATTATGAAATCAGGGTAAACTGTTGTGAGTGGAGTGAAATTTCTTGTGAGACTACAAGTACACCAAGTCCAACATCAACTGCAACTTCAACCACCATCAGCACAACAGTACCTATCACCACTACAGGCAGGCAATCAACAACAATTACCACCACGCTCATACCCACTCCAACCATCACAAGCGAATTCACGCTGTCAGTCACCACCCCAATCACTTCAACCTCTCCAGGTATTTAGAAGACCAAAATTCTCTCCACTTGCTTTGCCATAGGAGAAATAAAGGGCTGCCATCTACTAAAGGCATGTCAACACCATAGCGGGTATTGAGCTGGCAGGAAGTCTAACTTAAGCTGGTTTGGAGTTCTCTCCTTCTGCTGAAGATTCCCAGAAGGATCCAACGTGTGAGATTATAGTAGGCCTTTATTGAGAGTAACATCACTTTAAGTATATCCTGGGTTTGGCTGTCCTCATCTTCTCCTCCTCTTTTCCCTCTTTCAGTGCCTGTGGTTATAGATCTAGGAAGGAAGGATTTCCCCAGCAGGGTTTCAGGAACAGTTTCAATCTGCAGCATGTCCCTTGCTGTGAACTGTGGTCTTTGGTTGCTGAAATCCACTAGTACACAGTGAACTTCATCATCAGGCTGACATTGCTCAGTGCTTATCATGTCCCGCTCATGCATCTTGCACCTTTGTTTTCTCTATCCCTGCTTTTTCTAACAGGCCCACCTTCGTCCACTCCACCTGTGTCTACAACTACTCGCTCGCCAACGCCATCGGAGTCTCCCAGCACCACCACCACCACTACAATGCCCCCCAGCACCACCACCACCACGGGGACAACAACAACTGTAGCTAGCACACTGGCATCCACCTCAATTAATACAGGCACATCCACGCCCACATCAACTTACAGCACCACCCCACCAACTCCGAGCACGACACCTCCAGGTACTAGTCTGGTCTGTGCTCTTGCGTGT
>VXBL01001377.1:0-10424 GCA_013400195.1 Aramus guarauna
GGGGGGGGGTGGGGGGGGTGGGCAGCCCCCACCCCTGAGAGGTGCCATAAAGACTCAGGTACCTGGTAACATCATCCAGCTCCAGCTGGCCAGGGAGGCAGGGCTCCTGGCCCATAGCAGGCACAAGTGGGCATAACTTCAGGTCAGCGACCCTAGCAGCTGGGAAGCAGCGAGACTCAGCTGGAGGTACAGGGAACTGGAGCGACGACGCCTTTTCCCTGGTGTATGTATGCATTTTACATTAAACCACACAAGAGGCAAAACGTCCCTAGAAGAAATGAGCAGGCTTTTCTCCCATGCCACCTGAATAACCCTAGGTTACAGAAGTCTCCCTCTTGCATTTGCTTTTTGGCCCCAGGACTCTTGCACCCGGCTCCAGCAGAACGGTCAGTAGGTTATCTGGCCATGACCTGGCAGTCCGGTCCCTCTTTTACACGGTGAGAGGCCCAGGTTGCATTCCCCCTGGAGCTGCCCTGCACGAAGACTTGTCCCTTCTTGGGACAGTGCTCCAGCCACTTTTTTCATTTCAGGAGAAGTCACTACCTTCAGCATTCTTGATGACATCTGATTTTCCAGGCTTCTCCCATGGACTTGGCTGGAAATCCATGGATTGCCTAAACCCAGTCCGTAGCAGAGCTTAGGAAGGAGGTAAGCACCTATCTCCCTGAAACATCTCTCCTAAGCCTGTTTTGGTGACACAAGAGATGCATGTAAAGACCTCTCAAACTCATCAGAAGATATTTAATGAAGATTTACCACAGGGTCAGGTAAACCTGGTAAGTATGTGAGCGGGGATGGAATCCATGGCGAAGAAAGATTTTAAGCAGACTGGATCCCAGCCCCAGTTTGTGCATGGGAAAGCACATTTCCGAACCGTGGCAGATATTTTCAATTTTCAATCTTCTATCCAGGAAACTCAGAGGAAGTATTCAACCTGTAAATAATTGGCATAAATATTTTTCTGAGCTGACCCACAACATTACATTGAGAATCTGAACACGGGAACATGAACTTCCATTTTTCTGCTGCAGCACGTCGCTTCATGGGAACTAACACCTGAACCTCTCTTACACCGTACAGACTAGACTCCTTTATCATCACATCAGGCAGTGAGATTTCACATGTCATTCTGACCAAATTGCATGATGCACTACAGGAGGTGTAAATCAGGCAATGGGAGAAGATCAGAACGAACGCTCCAAACTCCTGAACTGCAGCTCCCATCGAGCAGTATTTCATTATCAGGAAATAATCGCTATCGGGAAGTAATGAAATCAAACCTGAACATTACAGATCAGCATATTTTGTTCATTGTTAATAAATCAAAATATTTCAACTGTGGAAAAGTAAAAACCAAAATTCACTGCATAAATAATGTCAGAAAAAAACCACTGTAATATTGCCTAATTGAAACTTCCCATGATTTCTGCTGCACAGAAAATTTCAGTATTTCCCTATTTCAATCCCATTCTAAAACACAAAGAAATGTTGAAATGGCAGCATTTCCCACTGAACAGGACCTTCATATTTTATCTGAGTCCAAGGCAAGACTGACCCTTTTAAGTGTATTAATTGAAAGGCTCATGGGCAGACACAAAGACAGAGACTGTTTCCACAAACAAGGAGCATCACTTTGTGGGCAGCTGCAACAGAAGCAGTTACTGGACACCTCTGGCAGCAGAACCCACTGCTAGGTCATGCTTTAATGAATTATGCAGCATCAATAATCTTTTGAACAAGCAGGATGTGACAGATTCACCAGCTCCTCCATTCTTTTTCCCTGCTGTTTAATAGCATCTGACAAATGCAGGGCTGCAGGATAATGTGCTGCTCAGCACGCCCTAATTTGCACACCACCTCAGACTCATGGAGGTTGTTCAGAAGCAATAAGAAAGGGGATGTTCTGCATGGCACAGCGACAAGAGAGGACACCTCTTTCACGCTCCCATCAGAGCAGCGTCTTTCTGCAGAGCTGCAGTTGAATCTTCTCTAATGGAGATGATGTTGCCAGAATGCTCACTCCTCCATCTCTACTAAGGTAGCATAGACAATGCACAGCAGACCAGCATAATGACAAGCATGGCAAACTGGTCAATCTGCTCCTCCAGATGAGCATGTGATATAGGCTCTCTGTGCTGTTATCCCATTGCTATAGGACCAAAAATACCTAACTATAGAGCAAAAATAAAGCTGGAAAACTAAGCCCATTATCTGCCTGATGGAGATAAAACGTTTTCTCTGGTACATTACCATGGACACTCTTACAAGGTGTCATTGCCCCTCATGTACAGCATGCAGCGAATCCTGTGGGAATGAATCTTATCAAAAAGTGATACTTAATGCCCACAGAGGCACTGCATGATCAAGCAAAGGCAACGGCAGATCTTGTCACGTGGTACTTCTGCTACCAGACGGTGCAGCACTTGCTCAAACTCCCCACTATGCTACAGCCCCCAGGGAATTCTCATCCCTCCCTCAGACTACCTAAAGGTAACCATCTCACTCTCCCTCCTTCACCTCTCCAGGCACTCCTGCCCACTCCCTTATGTTGGTCTGGGTACTTGTGTAGTTACACATCTTAAGCTGATCATGCAACTGCACCCTGACACTCGCTCTCCTGTTTGAGTCACACGGTCTACGGTGCCAAGATTGCCATCTCAGCTTCAGAACCATATAACCCCTCTCTTCTCCACTGCAAACACAACCATTGTGGCCCACAGCCATGGAAGGTCAGTTACCTAACAGATGTCCCTCCAGAAGGAGGCTGGCTGTCCTGGGCTCCTTTTGTAGTCCATGGTGAGACAGAATCAAACCTCAGATAAGGTCCATCACTCTCCACTGTACGCAACTGTAGCAGGAACAAAGTAACTCCACTTCTATCTTGGGCACCTCAGCTCTGCAACTAAAAGTGGAGGGAAAGTTTATGGGCCTACATGCTTATCTTGAAGATCATTCTTGTTCTGGTATCTTATCTTGCTGTACAACTTTGTCAACAAATGAGATGTGCTTTTGTGATGAGCACTGTGAAAGAAATACTCTTGAACTATGTAATTGTGAGGTCAGGCTGCTGACAGCTCATAGCAAAGCGAAGAGTCAGGGACTCCTTCGGTCAAAGATACACTCAGTCCCTATTTCCCTCATCTCCTCATTCACAGTACTGCAGCTTTCTCACTTTCTCACTTATGCCCTATGTGGCAGACAAGAAGAAGTTCACACTTGATATGAAGGTATGTGTGGACTGACTGTCCAGCTGTAGGTTAGGAGAAGAGGTAACTTGAACTCACATTACAGCCTTTTTTTTCTCCATGGAGACAAAAGTTTGTCCCACTGCCTTTCACCCAGTTCTGATGAAACCTCTGGGAAGTTTGTGCCTCTGTGAAGACAGATGGCAAACGCTCACATCATGTTTCCCTTCAAAAACAGGCTAAAAAGAAAGGGACAGGAGTGCCACATTGTGTTTCTGGCTGTATAATGCAATGTCCCTGACACTACAGCCTTCTTGCCATGCCTAGGTGTTCTAGCTAGGCTTTATGAAGCCTAGAGGCACGTCAGAGTAGAGGCTGTGCTTTACTGTATATTAAGCACCCACCAAAAAAAAGATCCTTAACTCTAAAAAGAAGGTGTATGGGACTTTCACACAGACACTCTGTAGGAACCCCGAGGGGTGCCTTTTTGGTTGCAAGAAAACTACTTGACAACTCCTCACAAACACTCCCAAGGTAAGGATTTTTCCACCAATGGTCTTCTCCATGGTCTCTTTACTCTTATTGCTGCATGGTACTCTTACAACCTGGTGTTCTCCTCCTGTTGACACTACATGGTACATTCGCAACAGCAGTGTTAGAAATAACCAGAATTTCAATTAAAAAACCAGAAAATCTTATTCTCTACTTATCCTCTGGAGAGCACTGAAGTCTTACTTCAATGTTCTACTCAAGCACAGACTTAGCTACTAAGTGGCCTTATAAAGTCAACCTCACAGTGCTGTTGTACTCATACATCTTCAGGGATATTCTCGTGGATGTCAACTGTTGTCATGTCCCCTCTTCCCTCCCACACAGTTCACCACAATCCGAAAGTAGTCTTGGTGTTTCAGTTTGCACGTGTCCATGCCACACAACAGATTCACATGATTTGGCATCTTCAAACTGTCTTCACTGTCTCAGCTGTCTTCAGTCAAATGCCACAATCTACCTCCATTTGCCCATCTAGGGGCTCAAACGGCTTCGTCACACAGAGATTAATTCTCCCAGGACACCAGATACCCATAAGAGAAACAGTAAGGAATTTTATTTTATTTCTCTGGCACCTTGAAAAATATTCCTGATCTGTGGGAGACAGCTGGCAATTGTCATTCTATGTCTTTCAGAAGCACACAAGAAGAAACTCTAATCAGAAGCCCCTGTGTGGGGAAGTCAATCACAATGCTGAGCTGCTGCTTGCAGGATTTGCCCCAGTGAGTTTGGTGATGCTACGGGCATGAATGAGTCTGTGCCATCAGGGTAAAACACAGGACTTTGTGCAGCAGCCTGTATTGCTGCTGAATTACATACAGTGAAGAAATACAGGAAAGGTGCATTAATTATTAATGCTCAAGTATTACATTAATTTGTTTTGTTGTTATTTCATATTATATGTAGAATTTAAAAAAAAAAAAAAAGTGGCCTTATTTTTTAGAAGGGGGTAAAGGAAGGGAAAAGGGCCTGAAACTGAAACACAGAGAGCGCCGTATTCCAAATGGCTGCAGATTTCCACTTCAGAAGAGTTAAGCTTTGCAAAGATGCACATCCTTCCCAATCATAAAATTTTCCTAAAGAAATATATGGATCGTTGTACTCGGCAAGAACTCAGACACCGATCTTTGGGATTAATATCAGATGCTGTACAGAGTGGCAATGTGTAGTAATTCAGTAAAACTGCCTTCAGTAATCACCAGTAAATCTAAAGCTGTACAATGCATGTCAGTATTCAAATTGCCTCCAACTACATAGTGTTCAGAGTCCTTTGATTGCAAGCATTGTATTTTCTTAAAACCCAACTCCTATGTAAAGCTGAGATTCTCAAAAATACAGGTTTTATTAAAGGGCAAAAATAACATTGCCTTAAAAAAATCTGAGAAACTCTGTACACTTGAGCAGCTGACAAATTCAGTCCAACAATGAGCTTCATACCTCACACAACGTACTCTAGTTAGCGGAAAGTGTGATTTTATGACAGGCTTAAGACAATTTAAGACTTCACTGCTGGCACTCTTTCCCCTACTATTCCCAGCTAAGTGTTTCCAGTGCTTCCCATGTGTCAGGTCTAGGTGCAAGTTGAAACAGCTTGCTGAACAGACTGAAAAGAAGCCCTCAGACGCAGAGCGATCAGGATTGTGCCTTCTGGTGGTGGTCAGAGAACTAACCTGGCAGATCTCTTCTTTTAACCAGTTTGCACTTTTGCACAAACCTTCTTGGTATCACAAAGAAGTGGCAAGGAAACCCAGCCAGAGAGAAGGCAGGAGTCACAACAAAGCATCTACACTGAAGACGCATCTAAAGAAAATATGGGATCAAACCCTGAGGCACGGTCAAGCATTGCCATATTTGTGTGTCTGTAGACAATCAACAACATCATCATCACAGCAAAGGAGCCACTTGGACTTGACAGTAGTGGAAAACTCTTTTGAATCTCATAATCCTTTCAGCTGACAGGATTGTGCAGTTCAAAAGACCTACCCCATACCAGCTGACGGAAAAGGGAAGCAGTAATAGAAGCATGCTTTGTCATTGGTGCATCATTCTAATCCCTTATGGTGGTAGCCAGGAGTCATCTGGTAAACAGTTCATGGACCTTTTAGAAATTATACACACAAGATTTTTTTCCGAAACTATTAATCAACAAATATGTTGTACCAACAAAAATGACGCAGGCAGTGGACATCTACTGCTCTAGAACGTGGCACACACTGATTACCGAATGTCCCAGTTCCCCACTGAGCCTGCAAAAATAAATGTTATGTATTTATTTTTAAAAGTTCAAATTAAAGAATATACACCACAATAATGTACTGCAGCCATTAATTGAGGAACCTATTGGCTGGCACTGTCAAAACAGCACGCATTTAGTAGAAACTGCCTTAATAGCTTCAGTCTTCACAAGTGTTTCGTCATTTTGCTCCATGAGTCAGATGGCTTTTCCCATTCTACCTCTACCACCCAGTGCCTCTGAGTCAGGATCTGCCCTGAGACAGATTTATATTTTTAGCTTCCCTCTTTGGGCTTTAACAATTCAGATGTCTCACAATTTCCAGATCATTCTCATCTCTGTACCGGCTGAACTTGGGTTGTCAAGATCTTTCCTGCAACCCATTGCTCATGGTAAAAGACCTACTAAACAGCTGCCTAGCTCCTTGGGGGTTTCTGGGACAGCAGCAGTAACACTTCCACAAAGGGAAATTCAACCCACATCACCTAATAATCCAATTTAACATTCTCTGAAAACTTTCCTGTAAATTTTTACAAGAATTGTGTGGTGCTCAATAGCTCAGGGTTTATCAGAGATTTCCTGTGCTTCTGAATCATGCTTGGTAATGAGAAAGAGGAAATATTTGTTTATGTGGCTTTGATTATGACTATATATGCTTAAAACAGGAGCTAGAAAAACATTCAGATAGTAATTCTTACCTGACTTTAAAAAAAAAAAAAAGTCTATTTTTTATCTGCTGTATCTATATGACAGGAAAACACCGCTGACCGGATGTGGTCAGAAAACAATATACAATGATCATATAATGAACAACAAAAATAGAAATTTGATAGCTTGGATCCAATAACTGTTTAGGGGACACTTATACCCCTTCAATACAGAAATCCCAAGCTAGCACTAAGCCAGTAGTAAGTAATTTAACCATGGGACACACAGTTTGGTGGACACTAAACAATCCCAAAGAATGAAATGCTGACTTTCACAAACAGCAGAAATACATGGGTTACTCCAAGCTAAATACATTTAAACAGCAACTTCAGCCTTTACAAGGGGAAGGGCATGCTTGTGGTTAACACCTCATACTTGACATGCAAAAATCAAATTCAAGCACAGTTACACATTTTTTTGTGTATGTCCTTACACATGACTGTGTCTCAGTTATTTTTTATCTTCTCTTTCTGGCCACTGGCCATCTTTATTCATGTTTTTAAGGGCACGTTTCCTTTCTACTACTTATGCTTCTAAATAACCACGTGCAGTAAGACCAACCTTGACGTGCTAGAACAGCATGCTAACCTCAGCTTCTCAAAAGGCAAAAGTGCAAATAACAAAATTAGCTCAATATCAACAACTCCAGCCTGGTTTCCAGGCAATGGTGCTCAGCAGTAGTGATAACTCCGTGCCATTCCTGGCAGAGGCAAGGGTCCATTTGCAGCTCCTGAAAATCAGGATGCATCATCTATGGATGCTTGTGGATGAGACTGGGATGCTGATGGGGCTGGGAAAGTGGATAGGGCTGTGTGATCAAATACTATGGCAAAACAGGAAGAAGTTGATTAAAAAATATGCAACTGAGAGGGCAAATTAGGGACTGGAGAGTAACAAGGCCTCTTGATGTTGCTCTGGGCAGATGATTCAAATTGAAATACAGGAAATTCTGTTTAAACATAAGAAAAAACTTTTTTATTACTGGAAGAGGTTGCCCAGAGAGGCTGTGGGGATATTCAGAATATGATGGGACATGGCCCTGAGCAACCCACTCTCACTACCCCTGCTTTCAGCAGAGGGCTCGGACTAGACGATCTCCAGAGGTGCCTTCCAACCTCAACTTCCCGTGGTTCAGTACTATACTTTTTTATTCTGTACACAAGCATTTGCTTCTTCATCGCAGTGGAATTTGATGACAAGCAGATACATAAACATGTTTTGCACAGCTAAAGACTGTTAGGTGGCATGTAGCAATGACATTTTCCTTCTTCACACAGCCACAGTGAGAAACAGCATTGCTCTTTACCTCTAGCAGCATAATACAGGCCAGGAAAGATATGCAGAAGATGCTCACTGTATTTTCCACAGGAGCCGACACTTCAGATTTCACCACTATATAAACCACCTGAATTTGCAACATTGACAGATGCTGCAGGCTAAGAGCTCTACATGATTTGAGTCCAATTTCCTCTTCCATTTTTCCTCACACTTTTATTAGTCCTCTTTTTATAATAACACCTTCTGGAAATGCAGCAGGATGCTGGCAAGCCCACTGTAAATTGTTTTTACAATTGTATTTAATACAGCTTGTTGCTAGCCATTGTAAAAGCATCTCAGTTCTCTGTGGAAATATGAAAGAATATACTATATTATATCTTTGTATCACAGTAAAAGAATATCATTATATCCTTACACTTATTAAATGACATCGTTTGGAGAAATATACTTAGAAGATACCCAGTCCAGCATTGCCCAAGTCAGAAATGGTTTGAACTAACCTAACTTAAAGTACACAACTATATTTGGAAATTTTTGCTTTGTGACAGATTTTTGAAAGCCCAATTCAAACCCAGCCCCCTTCCTGCTCCTGGTTAGCTTTCATCATCTTTAACATTTAAGTGAAGGCAGCCAGATTTTGAAATGATACACAAGTAACGGGAGGCCATTTCTCCATATGGTACTGTAACAAGGCACCTACACATCTGCATAATACTATAGATCCTCACGCTCCTGTAGCTCCCATTATCTCTCAGCCAAGAAGGCTACATCCAGAACTTCTGGAGGCACTGGCTTTGCTCTCCTCTATACAGGAATCAGTGCTCAGGCTGGATCTGACACTTTCTTTTATTCAGTGATATTTTTTCCTCTTCACATTGCCTTCCAACAACACTTAGAATATAATAATTTGAATAGAGAGGGAAGAGGAAGATTCTTGCCAGGTAACATCAAGAATCAGATGCCACGGGAGGGGAGGAGAGAAAAAGAGACAAACCAGAAAGAGCAAAAGAGAGAGGCAGCACGTTGTTACATGCACACGGTATGGAAGCGGTATGAAAACTGTCATGTAACTATGCCACGGCAAGCTCTGAGCATGGATGGGACAGGTGGCCTGACACCGACCCCTCACAACCTACCTGATGAACTACATCAGCTCCTGAGTAGCTTTTCATGGGTCCTCAGAATGGCAGCACATACAAATCCGTCATTTCTACTTCTGGCATTGGCACCGGGTGCATCAATGCCCTAACCTCATAGCTGGCTTTGAAGTAAATAGATTTACTCAGAATAAGAGCAGATAAATACAGCACTGAATCAGCAAATAAAACTAACGCAGCTTCAGGAAAACAAAGGTTTATCTCAAATTTAGGACAGCACTCTCTTTTGGGCCACCATTTTTTTTCTTATTTGAATACTGTCACTCGACTACATGTCATTAACTTACCCTAATTGTCTTTAATGAGAATTGCTAGGTGTCTAAAAAAGACTGGGAGTAAGTCTGAAAGAAAAAGGACATCAATTAGGATATGTCACCTTGGACTAATTCAGGGTGCATACACAAACACAAGGTTTCAAAGGGCTTTTCATAAACAGCAAGTACTGTAGAGCTGGTGATTTCCCATTCCCCATGGCCAGATCTAGCACAAAGAGCAAACACCACTCAGGAAATAAAATCTAACATCCAAAATTCTGTTAGAGCAGCCTATTTCAATAAACAGCTGGTGCATGGAGGTAAGGTACAGCCTTAGCACCTCTCCCTGCCTCTGGAATCAAGAATGAAAGAAACTTTGCCCTAACTAGCCCTCCATAAAAGAGAGGACTCTTGCCACGTGTAGAGAAAAGAGAGTCCAAAACCAGCCCAGGGGAGCTGAGGCAGATGGCACTTACAAAGTGTTGACCAAACCCAAAGATCCAAATTTATACAAGCATAGGAACAGTATACCAAACAGAAAATAACTTAAAGGTAAACTTTATTTAAAAAGAAACATTTCGGTAACCCACATATTTGTAAATCTGCCAAAAGAAACTGCCTTGTGCTTAATTTTTAGAACCAGAAAGTGGGTGAAATTCCATGGGTTAGGCAGTATGCACAACGCGGAAATAAAATTTTAACATCCCAGCTCTCAGGTTTATCATGGAAGAAAAGGAACAACCTAAAAACATCCCAGAAGGACTCAATCATTTCCCAGCTGCTAAATGAAAGGCAGGGGAGCAGGGGAAGGCAAATTACCAGCTTTCCAACTGCAGAGCAGGTGAGTGACGAGCCCTTTACCTCATTGAGAAGCACAACATCAACCATGGCACGCTACAGGGTTTTACTGTCTCCAGCGTTCTAAAATCTGCCACAAACTTGCATCTTATCCCATAGGGCCAGTTTTGTGTTTCATTTACTGGCGTAGCTGGAACAGTGCAATCGTGTATCCAGGCAGCTCCCTACTGATTGCCTAGCTAAAAAATGTCGGGGCGGGGGG
>VXBL01001377.1:13852-24626 GCA_013400195.1 Aramus guarauna
AAAAAAAAAAAGCAAGCCATTTTCATTCGTGAAAAAGAAAGAAAAAATATCCAGACACCAGCATTCATCTTTCATCAGCTGGATAAGCTGAAATTCAACTGGCTGTCGTAAACATCTAGAAAAACTGTAACACTCACCAGAGCATCTATCATCTTTGAAATAAAAAAAATGCTTCACAGAATTTGCTCTCAAGTGCTTCCTTGGCATCAGCTTACAATTAGCATTCAATTATTCCTGCATCCCCCAGTTCCAATGACATTCATCACCGCAAACTCATTTGGCCAGAGGACCCATTCACACTGGCCAGCCCATGTTTACAGATTTTATTCTCATTTTGCCTCACATTCTTGTGAGCTCCAATATTTATGACTTTACACATGGCTTGTATTTTGATCATAAACATCTAATCAGTTGAGTTTTATATAGTTTCTAGACATAGAACCAATAAGAGAAGAATGGGAGCTTTACTGTGTCAGTGTGAACTCCATCATAACACCAGGGTGATGTTAACATACAGGAGTAATCATAAAAAAGAAAATATGAAAGTCCATTTCAAAAAATTCTCAAAGTTATACTCACTGCTGGTACTGGACATACGGCTGTACTCAGACCTGCAAGACAAAGATTTTAGTTAGACAGGGCTCTACAATATTAAATCTAAAAGAGATAATGAAAAATGTACCAAAAATCTAATTCACATTGCATATTAAAATAGTTTAATGCCCATTTAGTGTTATTTTTGTGCTAAGATAATAAGTGAAACAGGTTTGGAATGTGGCTTAAGAAAAACTGGCATCTTGCATGAATTTTGAAAACACCTACACAGACTACGTAAAGCAACTAGGTTTACGATGGAAGGGACTATTCATGCTACCTAACTTTAGGCGTAAAAGTTAAAGCTCAGAAGGCTCTCCGTAAGGAAAAAATAGGCTGTTTCTGACACAGGTTAAGAGCAGAAGGGTACTAGATTTTGACTCTGCTCTTTATCTTCCTTGTCTTATGCCCTTTAAATGCTGCTTTGCGGATTTTTTCTTCTTTCACAGAACTCTATTAGAAGAACAGAATTTTTATTGTTCTTTGGACACAAATGGCAGGGAAGATGCAAAATGAGTACCAAAATACAAGCATTTAGATTACAAAGTTTTTTGCTTTAGGAAAACCTCTTACTTTTCAAGGCATCTCTCAGTAAAACCATAGGCCCACTGGTTCTACTTCAGCACATACTGGATTACCCGTGAGAAAGTCAGAACAGTTAAGTATTTTGAGCAACAGTGCAATGAATTTTGCAGCTGCCTATAACCCCGAACTCCTGAAAACCCCACTCTGGGCTGATTAAAACTCATAAACATTTATGTCCTAAAGATTCAGAAATACAAAGGTAAAACAAATATATCAATATTGAATAAACTTAAAAAAAAAATAAAAATTTAATTTCTACTTCTGAGGCCCTACCAATGACTTCTGAGTGCTTGGTTTTGGAGTTCAGAGTCATGCAGCCTCCATCCCCTACTCTCTGGGTCCCCAAAACAGACCCCAGCTCTCTGCCACAATTAATGTCTCACATATACGCCCTGCAGTGCCCTGAACATAACAGGCAAACTGTTTGGGGATCCATAACGCAGGTCTTGGATACAAACCTAAATGCTTGTTTTATATAAATAATTGCAAAAAGGTTGCAATATTGCTTTAAATCAAAAAAACATGTGAACCTTGACTCCCAAGATATTTGTCTGAACATCGATACCATCTAAGCATATTCTCAGGATACCTTCATACTCTAGGCTCTCAGGCATCCAAGGGAATAAAGGACATCAACCTCAAATAACTGTAGTGTTCGCTTTCAATTTTAATATGGACATATCTCTGCAGAAGAAGAATCAAAGCAATTACAGGCCTCCCCATATTTGATAGTCCATGCTTAGCACTCAGTATTCTGCAGATCAGATGTTAAAACTGCTGGTTTAGATGACAAAGACCATGAGGAACTACCTCCAACTCTTCTTGGCAGTCCTGCTGGACCAGTGAGAGATGACAAAATCTAAATTTTTCACGATACTCATGAAAAAAAATCCACCAATACCATCAAGTGCCATGAGGTTATCATAGCTTTTGAAAAAGGTCTGGGCAGTGCTGGGGAGAGAGTTGCTGTTGGGGCCTTGCAGCGTTCTCCTGCTCTCTCCTTTACTAAATCCTGCACCCCCAGACACTTCGATAATGGCAGGGAGCAAGGAAACATATTTGTCATGCATGGCAGAGACCAGAGGATTAGGTCATTAGTAGCCCCTCTCAGTCGCCCCATATATACCTGCTACATCACACCTCCCCCATAAATAAAATGCTATCCCTCAACCAACCTTCCCCAGGACCCTTGTGTAGCTGGGAAAGGCAGAGGCAGTAACATCACGAGCAGAGGAGACCTCCTTCCTCCTACTGCTGGGCCATGTCCTCCCGTCCCTGGAGGTATTTAAAAGAAGGATAGATGAGGTACTTAAGGACATGGTTTAGTGGTGGGATGGCAAGGTTAGGTTAGCGGTTGGACTTGATGATCTTAAAGGTCTTTTCCAACCTAGATGATTCTATGATTCTATGATTCTATGTACACACCACCGGTCTGACTCCGGGCAGAGACCAAGGGGAAGCGATCCCAGGCTAAGTAGTTCTGTGCGGGCCATAAAGCTGTTTGGTATTTTCAGCAGAAAGTCACATCGGTATCATTTGGCACCATGTATATTTGGAAGGGTGTGAAAACTGTGTAACATGTCATTCTTCACAAGCCCAGAGGCAAACAATATACATATACAGCTGCCTCCAAGCATCCCAAGCACGGATTCATTTAGTCTGCACTTCAGTTTGAAAACAGCCCGAGGCTGTCCTTCAGCGTATCCGTGTGCAGCAGTTGGCGGCTAATTCAATATGAATCTGTACTGCTTGTATTACAGATAGAAGCGAGACAGTACTTTGCCTTTTGCTTACTGCAAGTAGAAGCAGCTTTCTATTACTTCACACTGTTATTTCATTATCCCAAAGTGCTGCAGGCACATTATAGGACATGGAGAATTAATGAGTCCTGAACCGGGGAAGTGGCAGTCTATGTACAGGCAGGACATGAAAAATGAGACAAGAGGAAAAATAAAAAGATGGGGAGTGGGAAAGGAGGAGACAACAGTGTGCTTGGAGACTAATTGCACAGACACATTTTAATAGGCTTTAGAATTGTATTGAGGGTTTTTTGTAATTCAAATATGGTTCAAGCTAATATTTAATTCATGTTTGTTGCATAACTGACATACACAGGATTAAAAAAAAAAAAAAAAGGATAATTAAGCTCAAAGGCTTATGCCAACCTTGGATGCTGAAATGAGGACTGTGCCCTCCCTAAGCTCCTTCAATAGGTAATAAAAAGAGAGGTCTGAAGTGTCTCTCTCTAGCTGTTGTCTAGAGATGAAGCCTACAGAAACCACGTTCCTAATGTAGGACCCTCGGCTACATGCCTAAACCCAAATGGGACGAATATGAGTCCCTCTGTGTTCTCCCAGGGCCAACCTGAATCACCTTTTGTCCTCCCTCCAACTCCTTCCTTCCTTCCTTAGAATTTCTTTGTCTTAAATCTAGTCCTTAAGAACAAAAATAACAGTGTTAGTAAAATTCTTATTTTCAAAACATTAGCACAAATCATTCAGATTCGTGAAATGCACTGGTAAGTGGCATTTTCTTTTTCTTATAATCAGCTATTTAGGATACTAAATTCTGACATTTCTACAAGTCTTGCAAGCTTTTTAGACTAGTATACACAACAGACAGTCCCTTTGACAAGATCATGCATTAGAAAAATTAAGTACTGAAATAAACATTTCCTGGATCATGTAGACTTTTTGGACATCAAGCAACTTTGTTCCTTCTCATTCCTTCCATACGTGTTTTAAACCAAATATCAGCCTCTATCAGTTCCCTTGGAGGAGGATTTTTCCATTAGGATAACTCAAGAGTAAAGCACTCGTGGGCTTTAATGGTGACAGACTGGGGCCATACTGGGGCTCAGAGGCTCCAGGCCAATTACATGGTCTTGCAGCAAGCTATTTCCTCTGATAGATATTACATTATAGATAAAAGGAAAGAGACGTTCAGGACAGAAGCTGAACAAATGGAGGACTGTTCCCTTTATAGGCACATAATGAGGAAAAAAAATTATCAAAAAGGGTATTGAACCAGTGGGAGGTACTGAAAAGGAGGGCTCATCGCTCAGTCAAAAGACACATCAGTCTGCAAAGAATTGTGCTCAACGGTCAGCCCACCAGCAAAGAGGAGCTGTGAACATGTCAAGAGACATTAAAATAGGAATGTAGAAGCTTGAGATAAATGTGGGACTTCAGTTCCCACTAGGGCCATTGAAGGATCAGGACTGTACGTTATCAGAGAGCACAAACAATCCTGAGCAATCCTCTGCGATCAGCCTGCACTATTCATTGCTGATTAGTAATACAGAGCCTCAAAATACCCAAGAAAGGGAAATAGCTCACTGAATACCAGCAAGTAGCTGCCAGCACAACTTGCAGGTACTGAGTATGGTATATAAAACCACTCTAAACCTGCTTCTTTTGGTAAGAAGCACAACTACATTACATCTCTGAATCACACCAGTGATGTAGCTACACCAGCCTCACGCTGTGCTTGGGTTACTTGCGGCATGCTGATCAGCCACGGCACAGCACCACGTTAACGTAGCTACAGCAGTGACATCTACGCTAATAAACAAACGCACTCAAGAGAATCGTCTGGGACTGAGGCCAACTGCCATGAAACAGTCCGCACCTGTACCATTAAAACCTCTTGCCTTCCAAAACAGACTGGCAAACGCTCTGCTGGGAATGGTCCCTGAGCCATGGTAACGTGGTGAAACAAGTCCCCGGCCCGCGGTAAAACACACCCAAGAATCACATGGGAGAGAGCTAGACGGCCCCATCCAAACTCATGCCATCAACCATTTTAAGTATTCAACAATATGGACAACTCTGTCCTGGTGCTCAGGGACAGCCCCAGATGCTGCTTCATACCCTGGCATGGCTGTAACTAGGGTTTCCGAGCCAGGCAGCATCTCCACGAGGCAGCCTGCTGTGTAAAACACACATCTCTCAAGTTATTCCAACACAATGCTACACCACAATATGCCCAAGTTCTCCATTGCTAGGACTCCTTAATCTCCCTAAAAACTGAAATTGTGGGAAGTTCACTAGCTCTTCTGCTGTCTGCATCCCTCGCTTGCCTAGGACTGATGGAACAGCACCTGCTGGATACACATTTCCCCTGCCTTTTCTACCCACCCTTGTTTCAGATTTCACTGTTTCATATTAAGAGCTGTATTTAACAGCTTCTTTGCCTTCCCTCCCCCAGAAAGTGCTCCATGGGGCACACGAGAGGATTTTATAGCAGTTAAAGCACAATGTGTGAGTCAGAAGATTTAGCTTTGTAGCTCTGTCTTGGATTTCTTCTCACCAAATTCCTGTGGGTCAGATTACAACCTGCTTCGCTAATATCAGTCCAGCGCAAAGCCGTTGCCTTCATCACACTTCTACTTCTGTAATCAAGACAATTGCAATGGATTAACTCAGAGCATCTTGTGTTAAAATGCCTTGCTCTGGATTTCTAGTCGAGTGATGAAGTCGGATGACGGATTCCCCTCTCTCAGCTGTAACTACCCTGTTTCACCCCCACTTTTCGGTGCCTAGCCCCAGTGTCGTGCGCCAGCAGGTCTGCCTGCCCTGAGGTTTAACCAAACAGCTTCGCTCTACGGACTAAATCTGGTTAGAAATGGTGCCTCAACCCCAATTTGTGACAAATAGCTCAACTTTATATTATTTGAATGTCAAATCAGAGACAAGTTGTCTAGCTTGGCACATCTGGAATGACAGATTTATCGGAAGTGAAAGTTTCAGAAAAAAAATAATTAATTAAATAAATAAAAGAAACCCCAAGGTAAAAACAGGCCTTAAAATAGGTTTCAGCAGCAGCGATTTCTATTCTGGAGAGTTTCTCATAGATGGATGAAATATGTGACAAGAGACTGACATGTCATACTGAAGGACTACCATCCAGATGACAAAGTCATAAACGTTGAATCCCTTTAAAGTAGAATCATGTGACATGAAAAAAACCTCTCACTCCAATAAACCATTCAACTACTCATTTGATAATTTAAGCAACCCATTCTGACTGAGGACACACATGAATTACAATTTTCTTAATACTTTTTCCTTTAAGGACGCCCTCTTTTTTTATAGGCTGCCTTATCTCCTAATAACAATTGTATTTTCTGCATTAGAGCCTAGCAATTTTACAGAACTGCAACAAAGAAAGAAAGAATTTTTTTATCAGCTTAACAGAGAAATTAACAGAGCCTCAAATAATTTGTGATTTGGCCAGGGTCGCACATGCAGCTAGTGAGAGCCATAAGAAAAACCAACAAATGAGTATAGTACTGTCAAAAAAATTAACATAATCTCTGAAAAATTAATTTGAGGGACAGAACCACAGGAGAAATTGAAAAGGAGGTAACAACCCCTCTGAATATAACTAACCAAACAGTAATGGATTTTGCTAAACAAATGTTAAAAATAGCTGCTGCATGGTACAAAGCCCTAAGCTTCAAGCATCTTTTGTTTATCTGTTTTGCAATAGGTTTCTCTGTATGTCATTGAACTGTTCCTTGGCAGTTGTCTGCTACCAAAGAGATAGTATAATTTTCCTTTTTCCTAAAATCTGTCAAATACTCAGCAATTAACTACTAATTAATTCAGTTTTCATCAATATTTAGGTTTTTAACTTATTATACAGAAAAAAAACCCCTTGTAGTTCAATAATGTCTCCCCGCTTTCTCTAAAAACCTAAATAAATTATTTGAAATATAAGTGGAAAAGTTGCAAATTCAAATAATTTAACTTAGAAGCTATAACTTCTCAAAACTTTAAATGACCTCTATATGAGGAAGGAGAAAACCCAAGGTTTAGGCAAACTTTGATACTTACGCTTACTAAATGCTTAAAGTGTGACCCTTTAAGACATGGGGTCTCACAGCTGTCTGAGGGAACAAATGAAGTTTTGCTGGGAATTGTCACATATATTGAAATCTTCATTAATGCCAGCTATCTCACTGAAGTGTTACGCTTAGTTAAGGCATATACACTTGACAAAGAGGAGGGAGCATTCCTACATAAGTAATCCTTGAACACAGCTGCAGGACCAAATAAATGTTTAGAAATCAAAAATTTAAGACTCTAGGTCTGGGAAACTACCTGTTTTCCACATTCGCTATGTGTCACTCAGTCCTGAACATAATGAATTCAGCTGATGCTTTGCCCTTGACATCAGTGGTAGCAAGAATCTGTCTCATTGCTTCAAAATTACGTGCCTAACAACTTCTAAAATTGTTTTAGTTCGTCATCTTGGAAGTTTCAGTCCCTAAAACCTTTGTTCTGCTATTCAGAGCAAGGATAGTGAAATAACAGCATTTGCATGGCTTGTAAAACCAAGAGAATTTGAAAATGAACATTTCTATGACTCATTTTCGGTAGCTTAGTGTTATTTTTTCTAGTTTTGTTTTTCTTTACAATTTATCCCCAGATCTTTAAACATACATATTTCTCCTCCCTTCAATTTTTTTCCTCCACTTGTTTTTCCCCCTGTCTGCTTTCTAATCAAAGACCAAAGAAAGACCATTTTCTTCTTCCTAAAATGTCATGTTTTATAATACAAATCCACTACTAAAATTATTACCATAGAAAGCAGTCCATCTCACATACTGCTGGGCTAAAAGACCTCTGTGGCAGATAAAATAAGGGTTTTATACTAAAAAGCCCAAAAATACATTTTCCGAGAAGACACAATTTGTACAGGCAAAATCTCTAAGACCAAGGATGGTCAAACTCTTTCAAATCTCATTAATAAATAGCCAATATAAACTAATTGGCTTATATGTTCCTCTCCCTTTATTTAGGTACTGGACAACACCAGCTCAATCCATACTTACTGGATTTAGGAACTCAAAATATACTATTTTTGCTCAGCAGTCTCTTTGCCAACCCCATTGACTGAGGCAAATGCAGTAAGAGGAAGGTATTTTCCAACGGATTAGGAAAATGAAGGCTTTAAACTGTAACCAGTCTTGCCTGTAGCACAGAGTTTTGCCTGCTCTTGTAGTTGGAAGCCGCAGCAAAACCTTGAGGAACATATGCCCCGTAGAGTACTTGACGTATGAGATTGGTTAGCTGCTATAAGCAGCTCCGGTGGTACAGGCTCTGTGTATGAGTTCACCCATCATTACATATGATCATCAAGATGACAAGGGCTTGCAGCGCCTGGATTTACTACAGTCACTATCCACTGTTGTTCCTGAGTGACAGAAAGGGACCACGTGATGTAGAACTGCTACGGAATCACTTTGGCAGTTGTCTCTCCTTGTACTTTCAGAGGGTGATGGCTGAACTTCAAAATAGTTAATAATTTTTTTTTTTTCTTTTTGTTACCATTGAATAATTGGAGAAAAAGGAAAACAGCTCAATTTTGCAATAGCTGTGATAGGACCGAGACAAAGCAAAAAGCTTTCCCTTCTGCTAAGAGGGACAGGCAAGTGCTGTGAACAGTTGGTTTGGTGAGAAAGCTGAAATACAAACATTGTGAAAGAGACACACACAACATGTTTATCAGACTAAAATAGCTGCTAAACAGAACTAAAAATAATAATTGCAATGCAAAGCCCCATTCCTTTTCAAAATAAACTTCAGTGCAAAGCACTGCAGTTAGTAATTGCCATATATCATTGCTCGAATTCCTCAGACAGACTCTTCTGCTAACCTACACCTTCCAGTGTCAAGCCTGGGACAGGGATGCTTCATAAAATCATCAGCTTTAGCACCTCATCGACACCAGACACAAGCAGCTGTCATGCTGGTCACTGAGGTCTAAAGGCTAATGTCATCAGCTGGGTCAAGTCTTTGCAAGTGCCCCTCCCAAGGAAACCCATGGGTTTTTTATTCCAGATAAACACAGCAAATTAAGAGTGACTTGACCCATCAAGGATGTTTTGAGCTTTGAACCAGCCATGAATTCACTGATTATTTTATCTTCTTTTTACCCACATTCCCCCAAGATGAACTAAAACCCTGTTGTCCCACTATCTGGGAAGAGGCCTGGATTTTTTCCTTTAAGCTCATGTCATGTAAAACATTTTAAAACTCTCTTCATTAGGTGTGTCCACAATACTGCAACTCTTTAAGGTGATGGAAAAAGCCCTTAACTTCTCAGATGACAGAATAGATTAAAAAAAAGTTATTTGAATTAATAGCTGGATGTACGAAAAAGATTGCCATATTCCATTTCCACTTTTTTTTTTTTTTTTTAAATTTGTAACATTGCTGCTTCAGTTTTGGTGCCATGCACCTAACATCACTTTGCCAGAAAGAATCGTCTTTACAGTTTTGTTATGCTCTCAGTCTCATATGTCAGCGTGGTGTCCTGATGCAACAGTAGGTGCTATTATTCACCAGTGTTAGTCTGAGATTAGAGTACCACCTTTTTGTGTGAACCTCAGCATGTGCTGTTACGGCAAGAAGAAGGAAAAGACTCAAAGAAAGAACAGGAACGCTGTCTGACCTTGTTGCAAAGAGAAGTACCTGTCTATGCGCACACCCTGGTGCCCATGCAACAGTCATACCAGAGACCAAAGGAGATGCACCAGACAAAGAGCTGGGAGAAATACAGTTGGGAAAGCAAGGAAGGAGGAGAATGAAGACCTAGGGGACAACAGTGTTAACTGGAGAGGGCAACCTCTCTTTGTCCTTCTGGAGCCGGAGAAGGAGCAAAGACTCACTGTTTTTCCTGACAAGATGACACAGCAGCAGTATGTAGGACAGGCTGGAAAGCACTTCCCTCTCCCACAGAGACTGGCTGAAGGTGGGAGCTGAACAGGGATCCCATGGATCATCCTTGCAGCTCCATGATCTTAGAAGTCATCCAACTAACAAACATAGCACACTTCTGGCAGTGCGGTCACAAAGTGAGGAAAAAAAAAAAGTCATTCTCCTTGACTCTTATATAGACTTACAGGTTAGACAACTACCAGCAAAGTTTACAGCACTTCATAGGTCAGTATGATGAGTATCATGACAACAGCAACCCAATTTCAAGGTGCCTACAAACCTAACCTGCTTTTGTGGCTCTCTGATGGTCCTTCTAACGACTCAGCTCTGTCTGCCTGATGTTGTCCAGGTGTCACTGCCACAAGGATGGCATAGGTAGCTGGGCACGCTTCCAGACTTTCCTTAACACAGGATATCCTGGGATACAGGGACGGTGCAGCACCAAGCCCTGACCAATGTGTCTACAGCCCATAAAGTACAGCGCTGGGCCCCACTGCTGAGGCAGCACAACGTGCTTTGGAGCTCAAACTTCAAGCCCATGGTCACGATCTCTTAGTATCTTCCTCCCTTTGTGCGGAAGGAGGATCATGGGCATCTTCCCCCTGCTCAGCCGAAGAAGGTGGTAAATTCCCCGGGGCTTTCCAGGCGCGGTGATGCTCCGCAGCAGGAGCGCTCCCCGTTTTCCCAGGGGATCACACAGGACCCGCGGCCCCGGGGTGGTGGGAGGAAAGCAAACATCGAGGTGCTGCCCGGGTGCAGTCCCGTCTGCCGGAGGGAGGCTCAGCCCAGGACACGCAGCCGTGCCCAGGACACACAGCCGTGCCCAGGACACACACGCAGCCGTGCCCAGGACACACACACAGCCG
>VXBL01001377.1:24753-113187 GCA_013400195.1 Aramus guarauna
CCCTTCCTCTCTCCTGGCGTGGGGGAGCCCGGTCGGAGGGGAAGGGGACCGCCTGCCTCGCCGGGTCCACTCAAAACACCCCCGTCCCGCAGAGAAAACCTTTCGTCCGCGCTCGCCCACAGGCCACCGTGTTTAGGTGGCTGTATTTTACAAACTGCTTCAGCACCTTCGTTACATCACTTTTGTTTTTCCAGCTGGAAGAAGGACTGAGAGGTGCGGCGCCCCGTATCCAGTGAAAGTTAAGAGATGGACGTCCTCACTACCCATATGGTTTTGGGTTATCCGCTGTTACAGCCTTTCATTTGAAATCTTTCGCTGTGCTGAACTTTCTCCAGTCTCCCTTAGTGCTGCCTGGCACTTGCTCATTACATCGAATGTAATCATTTTGAAATTACACACAGAAGCAGGCAGGGAATGGTTTTCCAACCTCGTAAGAATTTCTGTAATGATGACAAAAAATGATGTGATGCAGAAGGAGCATTTTGAATGCTGCCTGTGAAGAAATGCTGATGTAGGAAAGCCTACCGGTAGCGGGGCAGTCCTATTCAATAATGTGAGAGCGCAGTGAAAAGTTGTGGGCGAGCTCCTCTATTCTGTGCATGTTGTACGTGCCCCTCTGAAAAAATTTCTAACACCTCTCTGTTTCTTCATCAGTTACATAAATACAAATATTCACCCACGTAGGTGCGAACCAATCTCTCAGACAAAAAAATTAGTCTTTCTTTAATGCACTTGGTCATGCAGGCTGCAGCAGGTGACAAGAGAAGGGGACAGAACGGGTTAGTTAGCTTGTGTCTCCAAGCTGGGAAACCAGTGCTTGTGTCTCTTCTGGATCAGATTCAAGCACAGAACTGGGAAATGGTGTTCTGTGCTCCCCGCAATTGAGATATCGTAGGACAACTACAAAAATAAATCTACACGAGAACTGGGAAACTTCTTCCATTGTTTTCTGGAAAATATCAGGTTTGATGAATTGAAATTTCCTCTTCAAAATTCTCCAACTACCAAATTACTGTCAGCTGCAGGGGATAGCCACTTGCAGAAAGTGATCAGAAGTAAAAAAAAAAAAAAAAAAATTTCTACTTTTTTACTCTTCCTTACAAGAAAGAAGAAAAAATAGTGAAAATCTCAATATTTGAGACATAAAATCTTAGAATCATTTTGGTTGGAAAAGCCTTTAAGAGCATCAAGTCCAACCATTAACCTAACACTGCCAAGTCCACCACTAAGCCACATCCCTAAGGAACACATCTATACGTCCCTTAAATACCTTCAGGGATGGTGACTCAACCACTTCCCTGGGCAGCCTGTTCCAGTGCTTGACAACCCTTTTAATGAAGAAATTTTTCCTAGTATCCAATCTAAACCTCCCCTGGCGCAACATGAGGCAATTTCCTTTTGTCCTATCACTTGTTACTTGGGAGAAGAGACCAACACCCACCTGGCTACAACCTCCTTTCAGGTAGCTGTAGAGAGTGATAAGGTCTCCCCTCAGCCTCCTTTTCTCCAGGCTAAACAACTCCAGTTCCCTCAGCTGCTCCTCCTAAGACCTGTACTCTAGACTCTTCACCAGCTTTGTTGCCCTTGGACCAGAATGCAAAAATATACCACACAAGACAATCTTTCATTGGCATAAGAAGTGCTAACTGGTTTAGTTTGCCGCAAGTACTTTTTTAGCTATGTCTCCATGTATGGCATTGGCGTCCTTCATTTCAAGATACGTTTGTGCTTGTCAGTGGTACATAAAGATGTTTATGGGCATACAGTAGCACAAATTAAGAGTAACATCTAACATTGTTTAACAGGCTCACACTGGGTGTAGTTCATTCCACTATTGTCTTTAATACTGTATGGCCCTGGTTCTCTAAAATAATCTGGATGTGGGCAGGATGCTTGTAAAATCAAAGGAAAGGAGAATACCTTGGAAAGAGCTGTCAAGGTGTTGTGAGCATATTGTAGGAGCAACAAGCAGGCACCGAACCCAGAAACGCGTATTATGAAACTGGTGAATTCCCACTGCTCTGCCGTGGAGAGACGCTGGGCTCGTGTGCAGTCCTGTGGCCTCTCGGCATCACAGGAGGTCAGTCCACTGTGTGATCTTTAGAAGCAGCAGCTTTTAGCCTCTACTATTCATTAAGAATTAGGAAAAAAAAAATTGCATAGGAAAGTTGGTATATAATCTGTTTTGAATATCTGGCTAGGTTTGTGTGACATTTTGAAAGCAGTATAAATGACTTTTCAGTCTACCTGGAGGATTTCATATAAACATACCATAAATATAAACATTACCATAAATATAAGGCTTTGGGTATGGAATAAACCCCTTTAATTACAGTCCCTCTTCTGTCGTTCCCTCAGCAAGTTGCTAAAAGCTAGTTTGGACAAAATACTATAAAAAATACTCATACAGAACAATCCTGTACAAGTACCTACGTAGTAGTTCAGAATTAGAAAAACAAACTCTTCTATCCTTCATGACTGGTAAACTGCCATTAAACCAATTTACTCACAAAATTAAATGCATATGATTTCTTTTAGGACTAGGACCAAATTTCTGTGCCTGGCTACGAAAGTAACTGTGGCATGAGCTGGTTCTCAGCTTGCTCATATTCAGATCATGATATTCAGGTAAGAGGCATTAAGCCGTTTCCAGATTTAATGTGATGCTAAGAGATTCGTGCAAAGCCAGAGAGAGGCAAAACTGAGACATCAGTTCAGTATATCTTGATTGCCAGCTTGGGCAGAATGGGTAAAAATTTATTCTCCATCAACTGCAATGGCAGTGGAGGACCCTGAGCCCCCCAAAAGGAGGTATTGGTAATCTGTGTTACCAGAACTGGACAGACCTTGCTGTCTCTCTGATTCTTAGTCTACACGCATGCATTTATTTAGGTAGCGCAACTGTGCTTAAAAGCAGATCACTTCCATTTGCTTTTAAGTGTTCTTTCAAAGTGAAATAAATTGACTCGAGCCACTGTTGAACTGATTTAAGATGTAACCAAACCTCCTTAAATATTTAGAAATAGGTTTAGTTAAATTGATACATTTCTGTATGTAAAATTTTAGGTGGTCAGCTAATAGATCTTTTCCATCTCTGACTTTTATTATCCTAGTTAGTTATGTTTAAGCACTGGCATATGAGAGGATCTGGAATAGATTTTATGCTGCATTTAAGATTAATTTATTCCATCTGTCCCAGGGAGGGAAAAAAGAAACATTCAAAGGAAATGTACAATTAAGATAGTAAGAAAAACTACCACAAACTCTAGACTCTCTTATTTATATATTTGCTTCATTTAACTCTCTTTTATTCTGGTCTTTCACATAATTATGGTGAAAAGGAGACTTCTCCACATTAAATTCCAAGTGTTTCAGAGATTTTAATGAATGAGGAGTTAAGTCCTGGCCTTTACTTAGATTTTATCTGTTACCTGTGCTTCACATTAGCTCCTTTGTAGGGCTTGTTGAAAAGAGATGTTAAGTTTTAATTACCTTCTTATAATTATGAGTCTGTGATACTGGTTTAAAGATAAGGATATAGTGAAAATATTCCTAGGTTAAATTTCCCAAATTTCAAGCCTTTTATTAAATAGCATTTAATAGCTGTGGTAACAAAGACTGTCAGAGATAAAAGCAGCAGAAGACATCCTCAAAGAAGCCAAACAAGTAAACCACTCTGTTGTCGAAACCAGACTATCACTGAGGACATGAAATGAATGCTAGTTCTCCAGAAAGTTCTCTTGCTTCTAGTTGCCTAGGGCCAGATCTGAAATCACAAAATCACAGAGTGGTAGGGGTTGGAAGGGACGTCTGGAGATCACCTAGTCCAACCTCCCTGCTAAAGCAGGATCACCTACAGCAGGTTGCACAGGATGACGTCCAGGCAGGTTTTGAATAACTCCAGAGAAGGAAACTCCACAAAAATAGGACTTAAGGTACTTAAAAGAGGATGTAAAGTGAATTTTTATGACTGTGTTCAAATCTGTTGGCCTGATAAGTCCTACGCAGTGGCTAATGAGAACATGTCTGCCTTACAAAGGAAACTTTAAATGCTCCTGGTGCTGTATGTCTGGATTGTACAAGGTTAACTGTCTTATCAGCAAGGTTAAGCACCACCTAACTGCAGCCTCCAGCTGCTATAACCTCTGTCCTAGCAAAGGAAATGCAGGTAGCAGAACCTCCTCCTCATCCCTCACATAAAGGGTCTTAGTAACCGAGAACATCGTACAGGAGAGTGAGAGCTGCAGCCTCGAGCTGAAGAAAGGCAGCGCAGAAGCTGAAAGATGAACCGCATCAGAACATGCGTGTGCTAAGGCAGAAGCGGAAGCAAAAGCATCCATTTCCCTGATGAATCCATACCTGGATTCAAATTTCAATCTCTCTTCTGCTCCCTGAGTTCTACCTGCTGGGCTATCATCTTTCCTGCACCTGCCATGAAGATGGAGTATAAGCAGAAGAGTACAAGTCTGGCTCTCCAGCCCAAAGACAAGTGAGCAAAAAGAAGGGGCTGTGTTGATCGTTGCCCCATGTGAATGTCCTACCAATTCTGGTATCACTTACGGGGTATTTCTAGCCTCTCCCCTGTATTTCTTTCTATACAGTGGCAGAGCTTCGCTGTAGGGTAGGGAGAGAAGAGAAAAATGTGTCCCTTTTCATGTAACTGACATTCTGGTGGTAAGGTTGTGCTGTTGGGAAAAAAAGTGCTCAGTTCAGTTCTTTTCATGCAGCATTTTGGATTTCTCCCTTTTTTCTATGCAATGCCAAAAAAAAAAAAAAAAAAAAGAGAGACAGATGCCACTGCAGTTCCTTCTGGCATTATACTATAAATTAAAGAGTCCTAGTTCTTGAGAGACAGAACATGGACCTAGCTTAGCAGAGGATTCAGGACTGTACTGTAGATGAAGAAAAGACACAGACGCTAAAGGATGTGATTTTTCATTCCCAAGTAAAACTTTCCAAATTGGACTATATTCACGCTGTCTCCATCCTCTGCTACCTGACTCTGGAGGCAGAATCTCACCCTTAGTAAGGGGTTCTGGATTACATTCCTGGCACTTTCCATCCCACTCTAGGTGTTGCAGTGATGAACTTTTTGGTTTATAGGATCTGGCGTTTATAGAAAAGAGTTTCTCCTTTAGTGGCCCCAGAGGAAATTAGCACTCTGCAGGTCAAGACTTTGTTAACATTCACTGCTGGACTTAAGACACTGGGTTGTGGATTAAAAAAAAAAAAATGGAGACAATTGCATCTTTGGAAGGAGGAGGGGAGTTACAGCTTGGCATGTAGTTCAGTCTTCATGCTAGGTCAGCCCTAAAAGGCTGACTTTCAGACTGGTAAATGTTGCCAAAATATTTGTGGCAGTTTCTCACATAGACTGTTGGGTTGTTGGGTTTTTTTTAAGGGTTACGATGAGGTCAGTTTCATTTGTGGTAGGTCTCAAGCCAGACACCCAACCTCCTAAAATTCTACAATTTTGAGGTAAAATACAACTATGCAATAAAAAGCTGTTTCTTCAAAGCACTGAGGCAAGGTTTTCAGTAGAGTTTCAGGGAGTTTGGTTCCCAGGCCCCACTCTTTTAAGTTTCATTTGAAAACCCTAGCATGTACAGTGCTATCAAAGTTCATGGTACAGTGCAGCAAATATGTATTTTATAAGCAAATTGCTCTGTTTTACTTGAATTCTAGTATATTAAATTTTTTATTGAAAACTTCTAGCACTCAGTAACAACTGCTATAAAAACTTGAGTATTTGGAGTCCCTTTCTGTATCATCCCGAAGCCCAGAACTCAATGGCAGTACAAGGGGGAGCAGAGCTGCACCCCATCTCTGTGCAACCATCTAGTCAGAGGCTTGACTAAGCTGGGTGATGGAAAGCCTTTCTCAGGTGACGTAAATTCAAGGTGACTCTATCATGGACTTGAAGGAATTCCTTTTGCCCTCACATTGCAAATGATCCCATTCAGCCGGATCTTTTCAGTGGATGGAATCAGCGAGTTTGCTGCTTGTAGGTGCCAGGATCAGCACCCAGGCTTGGCCTTTAGTGCAGTGGCTCTGTGCCAAGCAATAATGGATCAGTCCTCAGGCTCTGTGAGTGGACTGATCGGTCCTGACATCCCAGATAAAGTATTAGAGATGAGCCTTTGCTTCAAATCTCGACCCAGTCCTCACTGGTGTGAGGGAACCTAGAAGAGCTTAGCTCCAGTTTGGACAGCCCTGAATGTGGAAAGGCTGGTGTACAAGGGCTACATGCCACAGTTATGTGGAGAGATATGGAGGTTGTGCAGGTGAATTCCCCTTTTTCTGGTCACGAGCTGCTGGTGTTACACTGCACCTCTCCTTTGGTGTCCTGCCAGAGGGAGTGCACCAGCACAATCCAAACAAGGCCATCTGGGGCTCCATTGGCACTGGAGAGGTGCTTTCAAGATCTGAATGGTTGGATGTAGACCTACAACTTTGCACATATTTCCAGCCACTCTTAGCCCACTTGGCTAGAGGCTACTCTGATCTGTGCTGGCCGATGGATGGAGAATGTAGTTGTCTTCTGTGGACTTGTTAACTTGGGGAGGCAACACTTGAGTCAGAGTGGGTGTTAGGTGATGCTCAAGTTTTTGCTTGGTTTCTCCCTTGATGGAAATGTTAAGAGTTCATTGGCACACATCTGTTAAAGCACAATGGAAATGTTTCAGTTGTCAATTTAGGAGTCCTAACAAGTGTCATGTGGTGCCACGTGTGTGAAAAGTTTACCAGGAAAGCAGACAGTGGACTTGTTGTCACTTTTATGAGGTCAGTGAGACAGTCCTGGCTTCTGGTGAGCAGCCTGAGCCCTTCACATATACTCAGTGAAGGATCATCATGTTCACAAAAGAACTCCTAAACATGACAACTCTTATTAAATGAAGTTTTTAATGAAATAGTGTGCTTTACAAGGCAGAGGAAATATTTATTTTCAAGGACCAATCCTGTACCCACTGGTGTTCCAAGAGGAAGAATTAAACCCCTATGGCAGCAGCAGTAAACATTATAGCAGCTTTTATGTGTAGACTCTTCTGAAAGGGAAAATGCTCTTCAGTTTTTTTCCTTTGCAGCTGGTCATGACAGTAAAACATTTTACTCTGGAAAGCAGCTACATTTTAAACACTGTTGGATCGCCAAGGGAGATTTTATTTCTTAATTGTTCTACCACATTTTTAAAAATCCAGTTTTGAATTACCTGTGATATAAATTTTTAATCATAAGATTGACAATCAGATGGTCCTATTAGGTTTAAATGTTTTAACTAAAACTCTTCACCCAGTAGTTGTGAGTTTTAGCAACTGATTTATCAAGCGAACAGCAAGAATGCCTGTTTTATGCATAACCCAAGCTATAGTAAACATAGTGAAGTAGATCACAGAAATAAAACTTAAATAATTTTTTCTAGAAGATATTTGATTCTGTTTCCACTTCTGATATCTGTAAAAAAGAGTAGATTTACTGGTGCAGAGGGAGATGTTAAAGTCCCATTTGCTCTGGCTGGTGTAGGAGCTCCTGTGTCCAGTGGCTTTGTACAGCCTTCCTTTCCCCTCTCTCATTAGACTGAGGGTATAACTACTCCTTTTACTGATAGGGTGTGAGAAGAAATGTTAAAATATCCCTTACGTCGGGACCAACTGTGTATACATGATGTCTCTACCTGAGAATATTAGGAGGTAATGATTGCTAGTGAATTGTGAGTCAAGAGTGTTTTGCTTCAGAGGCATCATCGCTGATGGTCAGCGTGGAGAGAGAAATCGTACTTGATATAAATGTGCGCTTCTATTAAAAACTGACAAGGAATGAAAGAAGAGTCTTGTACAGAAACCATAGAAAGAACATCACTGGGACTTAAAAGGAGGGGAAACACTCTGGCCCCACATATAGATAGACAGTTCTTTAATGTCCTCTCACAGCAGGCAAATCACTGAAAGAATGTAAACCATCCCAGTTTTCTGTTTGATCCATTTGTACCAGGGTGGCCTTTTCTGAGAGTTTATGGATCAAATTGAAGGCCTCAACTAAACCTTCAAACTGCACCCATGATCCAATGACCTGCAGAACCAGGGTGTCCCATACTTTTGCTTGGAGCAGAGCTCCTCATCAACTAATACTCAGCTAAAGTGAGGCTGCAAATTCTGCCCTTCTCTCCTGTCCCTGACCATGTGTGTCCACCTCCTCGTCTCCACACTACCTGGAGAATTTGAAGGAGCTGATCTGACTGAAAACCAGCCCAGCAAAAGAAAGAAGCGGTTTGTCTTCAGCCAAATTAGTTTCCTGGAGAGACTCACGTTCTGCTTGCACAAATGCCAGCAGCAAGACAACAGAGAGAGATGGAGCAGCGTGGCTGGCAGTGCATGGCTGCTCCAGGGCGGAGGAGAGGACCACAGCACCCTGGATGCCGCTTGACTTCAGTTACCGCTCTCAAACTGCACCGAAAGAGTTGCAGAACTATAACTGGCCTATATAAAAGTATGAAGGGCAGAAACTTGGCCCAAAAATCCATTAGCCAGAAAGGATTATTAGAAAAAAAAATCTGGATGCGATTTCTGTGGTCTGCAAGTTTTAGCTGAAAATTACATAACTTCTTTTGGCTTGTATAAATCAACTTTAAGAAAATAGCTTTGATGTTTAAGAAGCTCAGACATGTAATAGCTGGCTCTGGCATTTTGCAAGAAGTTCGTAAAATGGCTTAAGACCATTAGTATTTGTTGTTGTGAACTCATTCTGTAGCTTGGGAGCCATCTGCTTATCTCCAGGGTTTATTGCCATCCATCTACCTTAGCGTTTTGGATGGCTGCCCATCACTGGAGCGTGCGAGTGCCCTCCCTTTGAACAGTAGTGCCTCCTGGAATCCCTGGCTGCTCTGCAGTCTTCTTTTATTAGAGACTATAGGAACGGTTGTACTAGGTCATACCCAAGATCTATCTAGCCCAGTATCTGTCTCATTCAGTGGCCAAAAGCAGATGTTTAAGAAAAGTGTAAGGACAGGGCAAACCTGTAATGATATTTTCCTGTTGTATCTCAAGATGCAACTTTGATATTTAAGAAGGTCAGGGATCACATGAGTGTACAAAGTGGATGAGAGCACAGGTACACTTAGCCCACCTCTGTCTGGCTGTGGTAACAGTTTGATGATGAGAATATATGTCTGATTTTATGAATGCTACACATTCTGGTACTATTCTAGTGGCATCACATAGCTAGTGATAGGGAAAAAATCTAATGAAACAGGAAAGCTGTCTTGGCAGCAGTTACACTCTAATTTCATTCCCCCTGGAAAGCTGCATTGTGTAGGTGACAGAGCATCTGATGGCTGTTGTCCTCAGCTCTGATATGCCTCAGTTGGAGTTTTGTGAAGTAGCAAAAGCTTCTGGGTGAATCTGCCAAGACCTCGACACTAGCGGCTGGCAGTGTTACTGCCTGAGGCCGGCCTCTCGTGATTTATGGGTATCATCCTGTGCACAGCTAGGTGGTTATATCCTCTCTGAGTGCGTTGGTTTGATGTGATGGGAAATGGATTGGGTTTGTGTAGCACAGAGGAAAAGGCTTGTCTGGAAGAATAAAGGTAAGAGTATCAATCATCACAGAAAACACGTCAAGAGACAAGGTCCAACTATCCAAGTTGCTAATGTGCACCTCTTAGCTCCAGGCTATTTGATGCACAACCCAAAGCCCAGCTGCTTGCAAGTGTGAAGAAACTCAGCTATATTTAAATATTCTGCCTTTCAGGGAGAAGAAGGTCCTGTTCATCACAATAAGACTGAAATGTATCTTCTCTCCATCACGCTGCAGGATTTGGCCTGGCCCTGCGCAGCCCTGCCTAGTCCCACTGGTCCTCTGCCTTGCTTCCCTTGGGCCACAGCTGGAATAATGGCATCAGTCTGGCTTCTCTGCTGTGGCAGCAGGGAGGAGGAGGTCTAAACTCTCATTTCCTTCCTCCCTGTTAATTTTACTCCTTTCCATAAAATTCCACATGGCCGACCTGCTGGGTGTATGGGGGCTGTGTGATTCAGGTCAGGAGGAGTGTGCTGCAGTAGGAAGACACATACCCCAGGAGAATTCAGGAGCAAGCAAGCTGTCTTTAAACTTAAAGAACCCATCAGCTCTCAAAGATGAAAGGAAAATGCCTAACTGCTATTATACCCACTGTTATACCTACTGCAACAGATCTCTTGGGAAAACACTGCCATAGTGTAACAGGTAAAATCTTTTTAGGATGAACCTAGAAATAAATATGCAAATAAAAGCATTTACTCTAGTAGCCAGGATCAGGTTTTGCAATGCAGATGGAAATTAAATGGAAACATTTCTTTCTAAACTTACTCTTTTTCTCTGTTGATTGCTGGATTTTCCCCCAGACTTGAGCCCATGCAGCTCACTGGTAAATAGATCCTCTCGGAAAGCCCGGATGGGCAGTAAAAGGACGACTTGAGAAAAAGGTTTCCAAAAGCTATTCTCAACATGTAGCAGCTAAAAGAAAGACAATAACATGTGCAAGACACTCTTAATCCAAATCCCAGTAATGGAGTTACATGATAGGCTGCAGCCTCTTGCCTCTTAATTTACAAAGGATCAAGTGGTATTAGAGCCAGTCAGCTATGCATCATAAAGTGCTCATCGCAGCACGTCAGTGTGTAAAAAAATGCCACTCCACAGAGAATGGGGAATAAATTCATCATCTCTCCTTTAACTAGCTATTCAAGGAAGCTGATCAGCATGTTCTTGTCTGTGAGTGAGGAATGTTTATGCTCAAAGAAATGGGGTGTGACTTTCACAAAATGGTTTAGATACAGGTTCTGGGAAAAATAGAAATGCATGAAACCAATGAAACAGTTAATGTTCATTGTCTGAAAGTGCACTGTGAATCTTAACTTTAAGGCAACACTATTCATTATTTTTATCTGTTCAGCAAATGGTACTACTATGTAAAAATGTTAAATTTAATTTTAAATACATACATCCTTTATACCCTTATATGTGTGTGTGTGCATGTCGGCATTTTTGGGATTATTTACTGTGGCCTGTTACTGCGTGGTATGTTATGGATCTGCACAATATTTTTGGAAAATGTGCTATGGGCAGTATTCTGTATTTGCAAGACTGATCCCACTAATAGTTCCTTTTCAGCTATTTTCCACAATAATGCTATAGCTATAAGAGCCACAAAAACCCTTAAGAAAAACTTAAGAGAAAAAGAAAATGGTCTAAAAACTTGTAAAAATTTTATTCCAAGGCTGTCAAAGGAAGAAGCGAAATACATGATTTTAAGAACTTGCTTTTCCTCAAAGAATGTGAAAAGAAGTTTTACAAGTTACTTCTGCTTGCCCAGAAGTTGCTCCCATAACTGCTCTCCAGAAGTTCTGTGCATGGAGTAACGATTCAGATGCCAAGTTTATTCACCTGGGATTTATCAAATAAAATCTCATCCCACATTTAGACAATCATTTTCAAGCCTATCCATTGAAAGTTAGGTATCTACATCTGTGTTTAGATTCCCACATAAACCTGACAAGATTTTCAGAGCTTACTGTCTGTGGGCGATGCAGATACTCAGCACTCTTCCAAATCTACATCTCTGTCATTGCTCTGAATAAGAGCCATTAATTCAAATGTTGGTTTCAGAGGACAAGGAAGCTCTCAAGCATGTAAGAAAGGGATGGAGTGATTAATAGGAAAGCAGAGAATTCTTTTATCCCATCCAAGGTTCCACCATCCCTTTATTTTCCTCCAATTTTCAGCCATCTTCTGACCTTTATGTGGCTCATATCTCTAAGAGGATTACATTTTTAGAAGTGTCTTTTTTTTTATAACTGCCACAGCTTGACTTTCTTTAGCTCATCTTCAGGGTTCCTATCTTATTTGTTTGCCTTCCTCAAAAATCCGCTTTTTCCCTGGTGCTCTCAGGAAACCACAGTGAAAATACCTCTTACTATGAGTTCCAGAATCTGCCTATTGTCCTCAGACAGTCAGCTGAAGTTTGGAGAATATTTAGTATAGGGTGGTGCAGGAGTAAAGGAAAATCTGTACTGCTATAAACAAGGGCTATGTCATCTTCTCCTTCCACTCTCACTCTTCAAAAGTCTGTGCTGAACGTATGATAGAAACAGATCTTTGTCCAGAGAACTTATAGGTAAAAAAAGCCAGATGCTTTAGTCACCAGCCCAGCATACAAGCATAGAGGAAATGTCTCCACTTGGGGAAAAGTTTAAAGGAAGTAACGTGTCTTAAAGAAGATTTGAAAGAGAAGAATGGAGATTGTGTATGCATGAAAGCAGGGAGCAAGTTCATTGAGTGAAGACCTGAGCGCAGCTCCATTTTGTATTCCAGGAGAATAGTGACCATACCAAATGGGTATAGAACAGAATTAATTTTGTTTAATATTAGGCTCTCTTCTGAGCACTGTTAGGTGAGGAGCTTGGCTGACCTAGTCATCTGCCCTCCTTAGTCAATGGAGAAAGACAGGCACCCTCAGGGTGATTCACGTCGCATGATGGTTCTCTTAGGCTATGGAAGAAGCCTACACATGGGTGGTAGGGAAACTGTGTCCAGGCTTATGACAGTATTGTCCTGTATGACAGATGCCTCCAAATTCCTCATTTTTGAAGGAGCTTTATAATACTAACCAGTAAACTACAGTTAATATGACTGTCCTAACGTACTGCCTATTTCTGCTAGACAAACATTTCTTGTGGGATAAGATCATTTATCTGGGGCAGAAAAGTTTCTTTTAGTAACTATTATAGTTACTGTGGTTGGTGTATTGTGAGATCACCCACATGAAGAAAATGTTTATTGGATTGTTTGAGTGATTGCTTCCTTTCTTGCATTTTTGGCAAAGCTTTTGGGCACTGGAAGAAGTAAATGGACCAAAAAAGTCTTATTCACCTCCCCACCCACATTGTCAGCCACGATTATATCAGCCATGATATAATAACATATGTTTAAACATTCTGTAAGTAAGGAATAATTTTAATGGGTGATAATGGTGGAAGCTTATGGTATAGCTTGTGACTAATTTTGCAATGACTGTGGAAAGGGTATTAGATGGCTCAGGGAACTGAGTGTGGGCTCTGGATCATTTCACAAGCCAACAAAAACCAGCAGTGGTTTACAGTCCAGTAACTGTATAGTGATCTTTCTGCTGTAGGTTTCTCTTCTAGTGTGAGTGACAGAAGACCACAGCCATATCTAGCCACATTGTAGGGGAGGCAAAAGGCCGGACACATGGGGAAGCCAACCTTCCCACAGAGCAGGTGTCTGGTTAAAGCTAGGTCTTGCTGGGGCATTGAGAAGACATAGGGGTTTGTTGAGGTGTATGGCTAGGTGATGTTTACACAGTGCTATGAAGATAGGAAGGCTGTAAGAGTGCTGTCTTTGTTATTTTGCACGTGTTAGTAAATCTAAAAGGTTATGAATCCTGCTGCTAATATGATCTCTTTATTTGCCAAGTGCAAGCTCTACTTTCAACAACATCCTTGGTAACAGAAAATTTGTAGCAGAGAGACATTGGTGTTTGTTTTTCTCACTATTTGTACAGATCTGGTTATAAGAGGAAACCTTTCCATTATATCCATCACATTGGTTTTTTTGAGCTCAATTTAGGGCTGCTCCTCACTTGCAACTTGGCTTTCTTTTCTCTTTCCACGAAGTTAAGAAATGTTCTAGGACCAGCCCTCACTCCTCTGCATCGCAGGTTAGCAAAAAGCCCTTGCACAGAACAGATCTCCCCTGATTTTGAGTGCCCTCCCTAGGGGACAGGGGGTGGGGTGTTGCTACAGCTGTTGCAGTAAGGCTCTTGGCCATGGGCTGCCCATCTGCTGCCCTGCACAGCACTGGGGACATGGTGCTGTGCTCCAGGAGATCTCCCTCCTTGCCACGTAGCAGAGGTTGTTGTTGAAGATTTGCGGACAAGTGGTCAAAGTTTAGACACCTGGAAACTTATCTCTCTGGACTCCCTTCAAAGCCAGTGAAGAGAAATAGGTCCTCTGAGTTACCTCCAAAGGAATTTGTTCCCTTCCAAGTACCAGGCAGCACACTTTTTGCAAGTAGGCAGTATCTTAAACACCTGATTTCACTGCTTTGAGTTAGTGAAATCAATTGCCCCTGCATGTGCTTGCAAGGCAGATGTCATGTCTTGAACCAGAAAATTCACATTATTAAGATATAAATTACAATGACCAACCAAGCAGTTTGTTGGGATGTTGAGCTGTGACTGTGTGTACTGTTATTGTGTGATCTTTCATTGATCTTTGTGGGTCACCAATCAGTTCCAGCAGGGTGGCCAGGGCAGAGAGAAAGCAGCTGCAAGGCAGGCAAGGTGCTACTGGTGTTTTTCTGAATTCCATTTTACAATAAAATCTCTAGAAGTTGCATGCCTCAGGACTCCTGGAGGCATTCAGGTTACAGTAAAAGTCTCCAGCAGCTCAAGAGCTCTTTCTCTTTAAATGATGGACTTCTTTTTCCACTGCTTTGAAGCTACACATGGGCACGAGAAGAAAAGGACTGCTTGTAAAGCAGAAGAAAGCCACTCTAGCTTTTGTCACTTAGTGAGAGCCTAGGCCTATGTGCTAAAAACTATCAAGCGCTTCCTTTCCCACTCCACAATTAAATGTCCTTAATGCGACCTCCACTCCTGTGGTGCTGGCAGAGGTCCTCGTCTGATCTTTCCGCACCCATTTCTGCGGAGGGGAGATGTCAGAAGGGATGTCTGTACCTGGGAATGGAGCACACTACTGAGATTCCCCAGCTGGTGAGGATGCTCCTAAGCCAGGTGTACTTGCCCGTTCAAGTCCCAAATCACGCTGACTGAATTCTTGTAACGGTGCATCTGAAACGAGGGTTGTGAAACTGGGTGCAGTGCCATGTGAATACAGGCTGCTTTTGGGCCCAAACGGTGTCATATCCAGATACCTTCCTTCCACCTGCACAGCATTTCTGGTTCGTATTAAGAGGTTCTCCTCAGGCATCTCTAGCTCCTTTACGGCTCTGACTGAGATTTTATCATGTTTATGCAGCATAGCACATCCCTAACAGACTGGATAATCTGGTCCTCAGGGCCAGGGAGAAACCAGTCTGACCCTCGCATGGGTGGTCGCATGGTGATCATTCATCTCACTACTGAGAATGTTCCATGTAATCTACTCTGCTTTTTCTAGTCCCTCCTAGTCACCTTCTTTTCCATATGAAACAAGAACAGGATTATGACTGAGAGTAATTTTTTTTTATTATTTCCTGAGGAGAAAATAAAAAGTTAGTACCAGTCTATAAATAACTGAAATCTGACTGCCCTAATGGAAGTAGGCTTCATGTCTATATAAACTAGACTCTTTCTCAGTAATAGTTAGCCATGATTTCCATATAATACACAGGCAAGTCCACATGACAAAGGGTATTGTTCAAGGTGGAAATTGCCTGTATCTACACCTCTGTAAAAGAGAAACAGTTGTGGGAAGAGTGTGTAGATGTGACATCAAACTTGGCGTCTTTGGTCTTGATCACAAACTTGAAGGGTGAGTGAAGTAAGCCTTTATATAGCCAGAAAAATGGCCAAGGAGGACAACTCATTCCAGTGTTGACTTTGTTACAGCTGAACTAAAACACAGCTTGGAAGCAGGCTGATAGAAACTAGGGAAAAAAAACCCACAAAAATGGAGGCAAGGAGCAGGAAGAAAATGGGGAGAAAAGTCCTATACTTGGGAAGACTGCTGCAAAAAGTTTAACATGTTAGGGGCTTTTTTCCAGGGATGTTCAAGTAATTTGAGATGAGTTCTCTCTTGCAGGGAGGTCTCATTCTGATCTCTCCTCATGTGCTCATGCTACTGCCTGCATAAGGAAAGACTCAGACCTGAGTAGCACAGCAGTTCATGTCTTTCATTAGACCAAGCTGTTAGGGTCCTTCTGTGAAAAGTTCTCTGTGCACGCCCAGAAAAACCTACTGAAATTTCTAGGAAGTGGGAGTACTTTGTAGGACAGCTGCCTATGGGCGTGAGAATGCAAGGAGAGCCTGACAGTTTTGTATTTCTAGAAAGATCCTTCTAGCCACTGTTGTCACTGTCGTTTTCTTCTTTTTGACAGCAAGGGCAAATATGACCATGGCTCTGACTCCTGGGCATGGAGCAGTCTGCCTGCATCTCCACACTCCAGTGGCTTCATGCTGTTAACCTAATTGTATCAGACACTGGAACCAGCAGCAGCCTTTGACTTGTATCTCCGACTGGTAAAACTACATTAAACTTTGTAAAATAGAGCAATAAAAAAAAAGGTTTCTGTGGGCACCTTTATTAGTAATTAGATTAAGGAACAGATTGTGGATATGCTGAATTTGGTGACTGTCTCAGCAGCAGCTGGCCCATTAATAGAAGAAAAGTTTTAAGCAGTTTGGCCCACAAAATTAATATTCACATGACTGTGTTATAACTATAGATTAAAATAAAACTCAAATCAAATATTAGTTCAAATGTTAGCCATCAGACTGGCATTCTCACTGCTTCCCATACACCAGACTCTGCTCTGTATATGTGTATTTTCCACTTGCAAAATCCGAGACACCTGCAAATCATGGGAAACTGAAAATGATTAGTATTAGTAAAAAGATGCTATTAATAGAGGCTTACCATATATTTATTATTTACAGTTTTCCATTCAATAAACACAAGCCCTACCACAGAAAGCAGTGATGAAATACAGTGACATCATCTTTCATTCCATGCTGATATCATTATCAGTGAGACTTCTGCTTCTTTTCTCCAAATGGCTTTCACATTAAATGGTACTTCCTAAAGGGACACTGGCAACCTGAAATGCATTTGGTTTCAGAAACTAATTGAAAGTATTTTCAGATAGTGCAGCCACTCGTGATTCCTGCCACTTGGTGCTTTTTTGTTTGGTTTTGGGTTTTTTGGGTTTTTTTGCATTCAACTATAACTTCTTCCCTTCTTCATTGCTATGTCAGAGTTGTATACAAAATTAATATTATTAATTCAAGCTATCATCCTGGAATGGTGAACTTGAGGTGAACTTAGCCAGAAACTCCAGCTGGTGCAGGACCATGCCCTAACCCATGCAGTATGCTCCACAAGGAATGAATGGGAATGTGTACACAAAGAAACCATGCCCAAGCCCAAGATTTTCTGTCCCTTTCAATTACAATAATCTCCAGTGTTACTTGTGGCAACACCAAACAAATAATTTTCCAGGAAAAGTAAGGTTTTTTTCCAGTCTCTTTTTGAAGTTCAGACGTACTGCATTTAGACTTTAAGTAGTTTGTCCCACTGAGACAACATGTATATGGTGTGGACTAGCTCATGCTCATAAGGCATTCTCCTTCTTGTAATAAGCAATAGTATTGCTTGTTACAATACAATTGCTTTACAGAGACGGTACATCTTCCCCTTTCTGCCCAAATCCACAAAAAGGACACCCAATGAAACCAAGAAGGACTATGAAACATATTGACTCAAATGAACAGAAGGGATTAATGACATCTAAAGTAATCACAGCACAATCCTAACCTCAAGCAGAGCCCAAGAGAAAAGAGCTGCCTGTGAAGGCCATGAGAGGGTTGGTTTTGCTGCCTGTGTTACACACAAATCATTTGCAAATGGCAATGTGGAATTCCCAGGTATGTTATGATGAAAACAAATCTATAGAAGGTTTTTTTCCTAACCTGTACTGATTTGTTCTATTGTATATCAAATTGTTGACTACACTGAAAGTGTGTAAATCCATTGAATTAGCTTATCTAAACCAGCTTAGGGCCTAGACTTTAAGAGCTATGCCTATACTGGTAGATGAAACAGATCCATGGCACCGTGTAATCATGACTAGCCTGCGATTGTCCACACTGGCTACATGTTTTTCAGTAGTTTTAGCTTGTATCAGCTAGTGCTCCATCAAACAGCGCCCATCATAATTTGAGCAACAGCACAGACTAGAGATCTTTCTCTCTGGCATTAAAGACAAAGCCAGATATTCTGGGGGGAAAATGAGAATTTATTTAGATAGACGTAATCCATGCTACGTCTGATGCCCTCAGAGCCAGAGGTCTGACCTTTCACTATCTGAGGTACCTGTGCAGATGTAGCCTCACATGTCACTGGTTGACATGCACATCATCTAATCTAAATTGTTCTGCAGTTTAGTAGCACTACAGACATAACAGTTGTAGTACTGTGTGTGAGAACAATCATAGGGATAAACAGCATGATTATATCGGAATTTTGAAATTTTATTCAAAAATTAACTGAAGAGCAAGAAACAAGGAACTTCATCCCTTGGCCTCTGGATCTTTCCATAGGCTTATAAAAGCAAGGACTAAAGACAGATGAGCATCAGAAATTCTTTTCAGGAATAGCCTTCTGTGTTTTTAAGTAAATTTTTATAAATTGTGTTTCCTGTTTGCTTTCTCTAAGTATTGAAATGAATTTGCTGTTTGCTAAAACAGTAGAGTTCTGAGCATCTGACTTGATGCTCAGGACCAGAAATACCTCCCATTGATCTCATTGATGTTGGCTGACAGCCAACATGAGTTTTCTCCACAAGCAAATTCTGAGTTCATAATCGTGATTATTCAGCAGTTCATATCCCATTACTAACAGCTACTTCCCCAGTCGGAGAATGATCCCATGAGAGCCATATGTACTAAACACCTTGAATGCTGAACATAAAAATTCACAGTGAATCGGTTGGAAATAAGATGTAAAAAATATTCATGCATAGGAAGTATTTGATGAGAAATTTCTTCCTGTAACAATTGAAAACTCACATGGTTCACGTGGTGCTTGTAATCAGAAATGTTTTAGGAAGCTCAGACTATACAGCCACTACTTATGTTATGTCCTGGGACCTGAGTAGTGTGCTGGGGAGTTCAGTGCTGCTGAAAGGAGTAGCCTTCAACAGGCTTTGCAACCATAACTGTATATCACCAGTGACTACCCCCCTGTGCTGAGGCTGGTGGGAAGCAGTGATCCTGTTCTCTTCCCTTTGCTCGTCCACAGCTGATCCAATCTTGCTCCATATTGTTAGTAAAGATTTACATAGCCCTAGTTATCTCTACAGTTTTGTTTGAGAATGCCACCACACCTGGGAGTTTTATACCTTCCATGAACGAATAAGTGAGCTACAGAAATGCCTGCGCCCAGCCAATTGTTATTTAAATTTGTGACTCTGTAGATAAACAGCTCACCAAGAAGCTCCGGTGTGCAATTGCTTGGTCAGGAATCTAACGGAGTAACTCTGGAGGTCAAGGCTTCCATCTAGTGGTAAAACTTAAAGGTGCAAAAGAAGCAGTTCATGGGAATGAGGATGGCTGAGTCCTTGTAAGCATCCTCCTTGTTCCAAACTAAGGGGGAGAGCAAGAAAATGGAGGAAGAAAGCCAGGCAACCCACGACGTCTCCAAGGTTTGGGAGGAGCAGTGTAGTTCAAGCAGGAAGGGAGGAGAGTTCACTGGAGTGGGTGTTGTCTTTTACTTACAGCCAGGTAGGGCATTCTCTACTGGCAGTAGTCGGGTGTACTGCATAAGCTGTGAGCTCGACCCACAGCCTCAGGCATGGCAGAAAGCAAAGCCTTGTTGCTGCATGGTAGTCTATATATTCAGATTTAATTTTTCAGAAAAAAATGTGACTTTCATGGAGGGTCAGGAGAATTACATTTTCCAGGTTGTGATCATCCTGTCAAGAGCTCTTGATAATCTTTTTTCTCTCACATGGTTTAGAACTGTAAGCCGTCTTATAATCACTTCTGCAAGAATATGCCAAAAAGATGGAACAAATTGTGCTGGTTTTGGCTGGGAAAGAGTTAACAGTCTTCATAGTGCTTGTACGAGGCTATGTTTTGGATTTGTGCTCTGTGGATACTACAGAGATGTTTTCATTATTGTTGAGCAGTTCTTACACAGAGTCAAGACCTTTTCAGCTCCTCATACCACCCTGCCAGCAAGTAGGCTGGGGATGGGCAAGAGACCAGGAGGGGACACAGCCAGGACAGCTGACCAAAGGGATATTCCACACCATATGATGCCATGCTCAGCATATAAAGCTGGGAGAAGAAGGAAGGGGACATTCAGAGTGATGTCTTCCCAAGTACCCATTACACGTGATGGAGCCGTGTGTTCTGGAGATGGCTGAACACCTGCCTGCCGATGGGAAGTGGTGAAGGAATCCCATGCTTGTATGTGTGGCTTTTGCTTTACCTATTAAACTGTCTTTATCTCAACCCATGAGTATTCACACTTTCAGTCTTCTGATTCTCTCCCCCATCTCGTCATTGGGGGAATGAGTGAGCAGCTGGATGGTGGTTACTTGCTGTCCAGAGTTATCCCATGACACAAATAGAGCTCGTCTTGGAAAATGTAATAACATTACAGTCTCTGCAACAGCAGTGACCTCTGTAAAGAAAGAGGTCTGTGACGTTGTGGAGGTTGCTTTTGCAAGATTAGCCTACCTCTTTTCTCCCTTCCCCCTTCACACCCCCAAAAAAAGAACCAAACCCCAAACCAAACACCCAGCCACTACAGAACAATTCTTGATATCCACAGGCACAAATCCAAACACACTGTGGAGGAATCTAACTACTGATTTTGTAAGTACATCAATAGCCATAACCATATTCACTATGCAAAACATGAAGAACAGTGACACTTGAGAGATAAAAGATAGTGTTCTGCATACTGTTGAAGTCAATAAGGTGAACTGAAGTGAATTAAATTGAAATATCAACTCAGTTTCTACTGCATCATGTTTTCAGACAATTGGATTTCTCCTTATGCAGGAAGAATTATGGATGATAGATTGCAGTTCATTTCCACTGCAGCAAATTGTTCTGGATGTTCCTGTTGTATCTAATTAGCTTCAGTGGATGTGTAAAAAATCATAGAATCATGGAATCATAGAATGGTTTGGGTTGGAAGGGACCTCAAAGATCCTCTGGTTCCAGACCCCCTGCCATGGGCAGGGACACCCTCCACTAGACCAGGTTGCCCAAAGCCCCATCCAACCTGGCCTTGAACACTTCCAGGGAGGGGGCATCCACAGCTTNAGCGAAGAATCACCTCCCTCGACCTGCTGGTCATGCTGCTTTTGATGCATCCCAGGATACAGTTGGCTTTCTGGGCTGCAAGCACACACTGCTGACTCACGTTGAGCTTTTCATCAACCAACACCCCCAAGTCCTTTTCCTCAGGGCTGCTCTCAATCTATTCTCTGCCCAGCCGATAGCTGTGCTTGGGATTGCACGGACCCACGTGCAGGACCTTGCACTTGGCCGTGTTGAAATTCATGCGGTTCTCATGGGACCATCTCTCAAGTCCCTGTCAAAGTCTCTCTGGATGGCATCCCTTTCCTCCAGTGTGTTAACCACACCAGACAGCTTGATGTCATCGGCAAACTTGCTGAGGGTGCACTCAATCCCGCTGTCCCTGTCGCTGACAAAGATGTTGAACAGTGCCGGTCCCAGTACTGACCTCTGAGGAACACCACTCATCACTGATCTCCACTTGAACGTTGAGATGTTGACCACAACTCTTTGAGTGCAACCATCCAGACAATTCCTTATCCACCCAGTGGTCCACCCTCCAAATCCATGTTTCTCCAATTTAGAGACAAGCAAGTTGTGCGGGACAGTTTCAAATGCTTTGCACAAATCCAGGTAGATGACATCAGTTGCTCTTCCCTTATCCATCAGCACTGTAACCCCATCACAGAAGGCCATCAAATTTGTCAGGTACTATTTGCCCTTAGTGAAGCCATGATCCTCCATGAAGTCCTTGCTGATCATGTTTTGACTCAGAAATTAGGTGACTTTTGCTTGCTGCCAGCTCTGGCCATGATTTGATCTGTTATTTTGGCCTGTGCACTTTTGTAACTACCACAGTTTCCTGGAGATGCTTTTTCTTAATAATGTTTTTAGAAAAAGTCACAAGAGAAATGCTGGCTACCTCAATCTTTTCCATTGTGACTGTCCCTTTTTGTCTGTGCTGATGCCCAGATTACAGGCCTGTAAGATTCAACTGCTTCAGTTCACCAGAGTTCACATAAATATTTCCTTCCATTTCAGTTAACCTAGCATAACTTCTCTCCTTCCTAACCTGGACATCTCAGAGAAAAACATCTAGCACCACCATATTTTGCCTATCTTGGGTCAAAGGCACATGTTCTGCCTGATGTCAGAATGCAGGCATAAATCTCCATGTTCCTTTGGGCACAGCCTAAGATGACTTGCAAGCTTTGTGAATTTAATGAGTAGCTTAGCCTGGAAAGTCTCATTTGGCTTTGCAGATTACTGCAAATGTGTTGCTAAGCCGCAAACCGAGTTCAGCATACATGTCCACCTGCACACATGTCTCCTTGTGTTTTTTCTGACCTGACAGAAGTCTTACCTGGGTATCTTTCCTGAGACTTTTCAGGTTGCTTTAAGAACATTAGTAGATAAAGGTTATTTTTGTCTTACTTCCTTCAGTATTATTGATGAGCCATCTCAAAGTTTCCTAAAACTTCTGAACCCACTGCAAGCAGTGTCTGCTCCAGGGACACCTCAAGTGTCCGCTTTTGCAAGCTGCCAAAGGGCTTCATGTAGCCTTTTTGAATCCAGATATTCCGGCAGCAGCTGCACTGTGCCCAACAGGCTGGTGGCAGGTCTCTTTACAATGTCTGTGCAGCCGATGCTTTGGAATGGTATTTTTTCCCTCCTATTTAGATCCCACATAGTAGGTCAGCTACTATGGAAGATGATGTTAATTGATTGAAAATTCCTGGGAGGATGTAAATGAACTCTCTTTGCCCCAGCAAATAGCCACAGCTCTAAGGAGTGTATGATTTGACTGTTCATAGTGGGTATAGGGGAAATGCTTTTTGAAGTTTGGCTTCAAAGTGGTAGGCGAGGCTGGATAGCACCTTCTTCCTCTCCTTCCCTCACCTTTTCAATGTGTCTTATTGACTACAGACTGGCAGGGCTGTGTTACAAGGGCAGTGGAAGGGTAGGTAGGAAGTAAGTAGAGGCAGAAGATCAAACTAGCCGAGAAGAAAGAATTAATGTTTACCAGCAATGGTATTTCCTGTTAAAACTGGCAAATGAGCAAGAACAACATGAAATCTGAATTCTCCCCCTTCATTATTGACCACTCAGAGAGAGGCAACAAAAACTGCTCCAGCCAGTCCTGGTTAATAATCAGCCTGCGTATTTTGGTTTCTCCACTTCAGAGCACGACTTGTTACCAGTAAAACTTTCTCATTCCAGCAGTGCATGGAGTGATAACAGCAGTTGGAGCAGACAGCTGGTGGTGTGCACTCATAGTAGTGATGGAATTGTAGGACTTAGTCCTTGTAGGGTGTCATTGAAGGTGTAGCTGGTGTATGCTGCAATGGTCCTGTCTGGGTCCTTGTATTCCTTAGCATGACCACAGTTGCTCTAATTGGAAACTGCTTTTGCAGATGCTGAAGGAGATGTACTGGGAGATATATTCAAGAAATGTACAGGAAAGAGAATAATTCCTTTTTAATAATTATGCCATGGCAGGACCACTGTGTGTTAGGCTGTATACATGTATACCTTGTTCCCCAGGGACATTGTGATTTGAGCAGAAAAATAGTTAATATGCTAAAAAACCCCCAAAACCCTATTGGGAAGTGCTCAGGATGTAGTTCTTGCCTTTCTTTCCATCCTCCCTAGTGCTCATATGATACCTCAATTGTACTGAGTCTCTCTCAGACGTCCCAGCCAAATTGCTCCTTCTTTGCTTCTCCAGTTAAAATAGTCTTTGCCTTGTTTCATTGGGTTAGAAGAGTAGAAAGGACATAGAAATGGGAAGTAGAGATCAAAGGGTGCCTATGAAAATATCGGTAAGTATTGTGAGTGGGCCTTGCTTGGAGGTGATTGATATGGTATGGCAACTCTGACTTACCAAAAGATCCAGACTGTCCCCTCTCATAAATCCTCCTATGGACTTGCTTTCTGGGAAGGATAAATAGTGTATTAGAATTTAATTGGAATGACAAACAGATGATCCAGTTAAAGATCAAGACAGACAGGTGATTTAAATGTTTGTCTTCTATAAACTAATTTGAAGAACTGCTGCTTACAACATCCATTCCTCATTGAGCTATCATGAAGGAATCTTAGCTATTTATCACATTCTCCTGGCAAAGACTTTATCAATGGGTGATGGATGTGACAGGCAACAAGCTAGACATCACAATAATTCTTCAGCCATCTTTGGAACAAAAGACTCAAGAGGCGAGGCAATAACTAATTCAACAAAGACTAACAAACCTTTGAAAGGTCCTAACACTGTTTCTACTAAAAGGACATGAATTCTTCCAATGAAACAAGCAAGGCCAACTGGTTGTCCCTTGACCCTGTTTGACAGAAGACAAGACAAAGTTCCCTTGTCAAGCTTGTCACAGAGATGGAGTTTTTTTAATGACAGCAGGGTTATTCAAGAAAACAAAGGGAAAGAGGAGGCTAGATACAGCGGGGGATAAGTGTGGTAACCTCTCACCCTCTGAATATGCTGCCAGGCAACAGCTATAGAGATAGCTCTAAAGCAGGGGGTGTTTCACCAAAGAGCATTTTAATGCTTTGTCATAGGATGCAAACAAAACTTTTCCCAACAGTGATGCCAGGATAACAAGTGGAAATTCAAAATTAAAATTGACTGATATCTCATTCGTGTAATCATTTCTTAAGCATGTCTCTGTACATGAATGGCATTTCTTTATCTTCTCATGCCTGCTAGGAGTGCAATCACTGCTTTGACTGGTCACAGTCAGTGCTTATGTTGCAACAAAACCTATTCAATGAATTCAAATTTTACATGCAGTGAAAAATTATGGAGAATATGCAGGGTCTAAGTCAAATGGAAATACTTAGATTCAAATTTACATTAGATGGGAAGATGGTGCTGCAGATTTATTAAAATTTCAATTTGTCCTCTGACAGGAGCCTCAATTTTCCGATTCAGCTGGTTTTACAGGTCAGTGTTGCCTGGGTGACAGCAGAGGCAACACATCTAGATTTCACTGCATTTACATCTAAATCAAACAAAAATCTTTATATTCATTCTTGGAAAACTAATTTCTCCAGTTTAATGCCTCAGAGAAACAATTGTAGCTATTTCAAATGCATGGTATCAGAATTGCTCTCTTTTCCCGTACTTTGAGAACTTCCCAAAAGAGGAAGGGTATCAAGCATAATCCCTCCAGACTGTTAACTTCATGGGCTGAAAGAGAAGAAACAACCATTCCTGAGGATTATTCTTTGCTTGATAGCAAGGTCCATTCTTCTTCCACCTTCCCTTTCAGTCAATGAAAGGTAGGAGTCCTGTGTTATTGCACCTCTAATAGTGGATGTTTCTTGCCACGCACCCAAAGCATGGGCATTCAGCAACTGCGCTGTGATTTGGAGATGCCCCATCATCTAGTCTTTTCAAGTATGTGTGGTCTTTGAAACAGTAAGTGTCATGACAACTACCATATGCAGGTATGAAAACTTGGGATGTTATTTTTCTTTAGTAATGAGCTGTGGTCTCAGCATTCCTGCATTTGTGGATTTTCTCTTAAATCTCTAGGAGATTGGTTTTTTTGTTTTTGTTTTTTTTTGTTGTTGTTGTTTTGTTTTGTTTGTTTGTTTGTTTGTTTTTTGGTTGGGTTTTTTGTTTGTTTGTTTTGGGTCCTTACCCTTGTCTTTTCAGAACTTCAAGGGAACATATGAAGTGGTAAATAGTAAGGGACTAGGTAGCAAAATGTAGATACCTGTTGCGAATTGTTTGCTCTGTTTTCCTCTGCTTTGGGCTGTTTTATGTAGCTATACAGACATAGCAGAGTTCAACAGAGACTGGTGACTGTGCTGTAGTTTCTGAATTATCTAAAATAATAACACAAGGCTCAATAACTTTACTATCACTTACATATTTTATAAGTGTGATTTTTTTTCTTTTTGCATGGAGAAAATAATGCATGTTGACAAATAATTTATTGTGAAAAACTTAAAAGAAGTATGATTTTCTTTTAAGTGTATTTATCTATAAGTTTGGTTTTTATGGGTTTTTGATCAACTGTATAGTTAATTTAGTTAAACAGAACACATACATTGGATTTTCTAACTTGATTTTCCTACCCAGTCATGATGGCTCAGGAATTGCCATAATTCCAGGGCTAGATAACAAAAGCAGTTTCGGGAGTGATTGGGTGGTGGTCTATGGAACTTAGATCACTCTGCTAGCTACAAAGAAAACAGAAACATTGAAAGCAGTAATAGAAAACAAAGTCACTTGAAATACAAAATATTGAGTAAGTGAAGTCAGATTCAAGTAGTCAAATGAACAAAGACGGTATGAGCATTGCCTTGTCAAAGTTAGTAATCTTAGATGCCATTAAGTATTTAGTGTGGTGTATTTGATCTGCTTCTCACAAGCTCCTTCTTTGGGAGGTCTTTATTTATGATTTAATAGCTGCCCATGAATTGGGTACTGTGAATTAACAAACTAAATATTCTTCTTCAACCATATTTGTTATTTGATGAGTGTCTTTGTGCAGAAGGAAATCATTCTTCAATAAGTCCCTGTTTTTTAATTGCCAGCTGTCTTAGATAAACAGTAGCATATTCTGTCCCCAGCAGTAACACTGGGGAAGAGACCTGTGATCTGTGGTGACTGAATTATAATTGCCTTGCTATTTACTTAATAGGGACACACAAGTACACAGGGACCAGAGTTTGACTACAAATAAATAAAGCACTACTCAGGAAACATGTTTCAATGCAAATGCCTTATAGGAAAATATCTTAAAAAGATATAGGGCATTCTTTTGCTCACAAAACACACTAGAGGCATTTGTGACCTTTAAATATATCCATTTTTTTGTCCTTTAACTTTCTAAATCCATGGAGCTATTTAAATTACAGAAGATACTCTGAAGAAAACAAATTAATATTCAGTTTTACAATAGAAGAGGAAGATTGTGTATTCCCACTGCCCATAACCAATGCATAGAATAAAATATTAATGTCTGAAATAATTGTAAATGACCCTTTATTACTGCAAATGAAATTCTAGCATATAATGCAGCTACTGTATTGTCTGACGTATTTATGCATCTGTCCTTATTCTAACACCACCATGAACAATGGGAACAACACATATGTTGGCACAGAATGAATGTGGACCAGCAAGATTTTTAAAAATTGGGAATGAGCACGTTTGAAATCAAGAACTTCCTTAAGAGCCTGAAAGCTTTTTTAAATCACTGAGATGTCAGCGTATGTTTTAAGTTCCTGGTAGAAGCAGAATAGGAAAATCTATGTCCCATATGGAATGTTTTTAAAATCATGGTGTATATCATCAGATTTACTCTTCATAGATGTATCTTTTTTTATTGTTTCATGAACAGAATCTTGGGATTTTTTTTTTTCCTTACCCTGTATCTCTTTGTAAGTCTAGATGAGCTTAGGAATCGATCTCCTATTGAAAGGCAATGCTTGATCCTATAAGCAGTTGCTCTGTGGAGTTCCCATTGACCTTTCTAACTTGAGTCTTCGTCAATAATTCCTTGAACTCCCACTGATTTTCTTGAATCATAGGTTTTGTAGGTGAACTGACTACAAGGTCACTTAGAGTGCCTCTATGAGGGTCACTGGTATTGTATCATGTCTATAACAAAAAACCAGTATCCTGTGTAGCAAATCTAAGGAATTTTTAATAGGGATATTCTGGAACAATATCATCTTTGCAACTTAGTAAACACAACATCTGGAATGACTATGACAGATATTTACCTCACTCGTTCTGTACAATAAATTAAAATCCCCTTGTAGCCTTTTGCTCTGAAAAGGAAATCAATCTATAGATGGGATTATTATTATTCTATGCTAGTACTGATGACCAGAAACTTTCTTCATCTCAGGCATGTAATTCTGGGCAGAGATCTCATCTCTTTCAATAGTTGTAATGGTCTATGCTAGCATAAAGTCAACTTTATCTGTTACCTAGCTGTGGGAATGAGTGGGACTTTGGAGATAATCAATAATGGAATACATCTATACAAGTACTAGATCTCAAGCAGCTGAATGTATTTTTAAAAAAACCTCTAGGCTGCTCTCACCTGTAGTGGGAATCATGTCTATGCTAGTATTAGAAGGCTGAAAAAGTGGCAAAAAGTTAGTTTGCCTCATTTTTTTTAGTTATGTTATTAGGACATTTCAACTTCAGCTAAAAGTAAAAGGAAAAAAGTGCATGTTTGAAGATGATTGTGGTATATGTTTGGTATCTGGTAAATCAGAGTTCCTGAGGGAATGGATGCAAATTTGTATTAGAACCTTTCTTTCTTGTTGAGATCCTACTGCTCTTTGGGTGCTTAAACCTTCAATTAACACTTCCAGTGGCATTAGTAGAAATTTGCTCAGTAGAGTCTGCAGGTTGATATCCATGGGCTTTCAAAACAATTATTTTTGCAGGCACTCAGTGCTTCAGAAGGATGAATTATGAAAATGCTTTTGAACATGGTAAATCTGGACATTTCTGCTTGCTTTTAAAAAGTTGTTGATTATCTTAGTCATGAGAACTGACCAAATTCTCTATCTACTTATCTCTAAAGCTTACATCATGTGGTCACACAGTCACAAATACTAGTAATGCTTGAAATGCGAATAATAGTCAGTGTTCCCAGTAACTTTCAGCCAAAACCCAGTCATCAAAACCACTGCGCTAAATGTTCTTGCATTAATCTAGGAGAACTACTAATGTGGAAAGATACGAATGCGTTGGTTTCTGTCTGCAATATTTTGACAGATGAGTACTTTGGAGAAGTGTTTTATTTTACAGCATACCTTACACAAGGCATCTTTGTACTGAGTGTAATAGAGCCTGACATTTGAATCCACTTTGTTCCTAGCAGTGCTGTGGTATCGGGTAGCTGCAGCCATCTCCTGGTTACGGTCGGGTGTAACCCAGACCGACTTCTTTCAGCAGCTGAACTCCACCCCATAGAAACCATTTTTCCCCACTCAGACTTTTTTGTCCCTGTCGAGGCTGATCTCGACGAGCTCTTCCAAAAAGAAACCAGCCCGCAGAGGCCCGCCGGGCAGCCGGCCCGCGCCCCCGGGAGGCGGCTGGATGCTCGGTGGAGAGCGGGAGCGGTTCAGCACCACGGTCAGCGCCCGGCGGCAGTAGGCGGTGAAGGGGACCGCGGGAGTGACGTGAAGAGGGAATTTCTACCTCGATGCTGATGCTTTTTATGGGGAGCAGCAGTCAAATAAAAGGTCAAAGCATGATATTTGACCTCCTGTGCTATATTTTAAAGCGAGGAAAGGATAAAGCTATTTCACTGGCACAAATGGAATAGAAAACACGCTTCTGCGTGGCCATCATGCTCTTCACAATGTATTAGAATGAAGGCAAGGTGTGCAGCAATAGGTGTTTTTTTTTCTCCTCATTACAGTAAGTGGCAAAATTTTCTGCTGAGGGCAGGAGTAACAGCTACTGATTAGCAGATCTAGGGTTAAATTAAGGAGCTGAAAGGGAAAAGGTATAACGGGGAGGAAGTGACACACTATGTTCAAAAAGATCCATTCCATATTTCACCCCAACTCCCACCGAAGAAATGTGACAGATGACATCCCTTACTGTGATGGCACAGGTTTTGCAGTGAGATTGATCCGCAGCACTTCTATGTACGTCCTTGGAGGTGAGCAGGAAGAAGTTATTGAACCACTAAAAAAATGCAAAAGTACAACCAGCATTGACTCTTGCTTCCAGCCAAAAGAGGAAGACAGAGACTGGATGTACTCTAAGACTCAGGACTGCTTGAAGTACTTACAGGATCTGTTAGCCTTGAGGAAAAAATATCTTGAAAACATCAATAACTTGAAATCCATGCATATGGCTGCAGATTCCCCAACATCTACAAAATCATCCAAAATTGGAAAGAAGTCGTTTCTTCCATTTCCTTCCAAAGAGTCTTCTAAGGTAATTCATAAGTACTTTTGCCATGTGCTTGGTCCTAAGCCATAAAGCAATGTGCTGTATGACCTATGTTGATTTTCTGATTTATTGCTCTCAGCCAGTTGTCTTTTTACTGTTGCATCATTTGAAAAGCTGCTAAATACCTTAAGATTCTTTCTAAGTACTGTGAAATTAAGGATGAATGACTGGTCATGGAAAGAAATGTATGTCTATGTTTGTGTGAGGGGAGAGAATATAGGAGAAGGAAAGAGGTATGAGAAGTATCTGAAAACATGTTATGAAAGAGCCAAGCTGTTCTCTCAGTACTCTGACAGGCTACTTAAGTGCCTCAGAATTCTCCACTATGGTTATTAATAACTGCTAATGACTGACAAGCACAGTACTCCCTAAGTTTACTGGCAGCCTTTTAATTGGCATAAAATTACTTACACAAAATAATTGTAAATTCATTGAAACTAATAGGATTATTTTTTTTTGACTGGTCAGATATCTTGTCAGTGCTATGTTTAACACCAGTGCAAGCTCTACTGATAGGCTGTAGGGCATAAGGAATTCTTAAGGGTTCCTTTCCCTGTTAATTAATAAATTGGCAGGTCATTTTGAGATGGTATAATTCTTCACCTTTTACTGTAATGATACCACAAAAATAAAACTGAAATATCATCTTTGATGCAGACTGTTTCTATGTATCCTAGAGAAAAAAACATTACAAAGCTTACTCCTGGTTGCAGTTTATAGATTGCATGTCTCTAGACAGTTCAGTCATTAATCTGAATCTAGATTTAGTGAGGACAAAGGAAAGGATTGCAGCAGGTGGGGTCCACAAACATGACTTTGACAGAAGGCTCACAGATTACACAGTGCAGTCTTTAAACTGGATACTAATGAGGATGGTGGGAAGAAGGCATGTATGGCTGACTTACTGATTAGGCCAGGTACACTTTACCAAAAAGTTATTGCCACATTTAGATGTTTTGTCGATGCCTGAAGCTGAGCTCTGTTGCAGGCATTGCTTAACCAAAGGACAAGGCTCACATGTTTAGGGCTAGATAGCACATTTTTTAATTTTATGTTTTGATCTAATACCCATTCAATCAGTGGGAATTTTTCGTTTGGTTTTATTGGGCTTTGTGTCATCTTTTTAATGCTTTGAATGGTGACTCTCAGAAGCTAGGATTAATATTAGGAAACAATACTCAGCTCAGTTGGCTGAAGAAGACAGATTTTAAAAAGACATGACTATTTAGGACCAGGGAAACATCCAAAAAGAATGACTGAGGTGTAGGAGAGAGGCCTGGTGGTGCCAGGTGCCAGGAGATGAATTTCAACACTATAGATACAGTCTGTGAACTGACTTTGTGCACTGTCACACAAAGATTGGCTTGAGGCAGGGGAAATTTACAGAGTGCCAATTCCCCTGATGAGCTAAACGGTGACGTACCAGAGCGGTACATGACTAACCATCAGCCAGGTGGAAAAAATGAGTGCGAAAGGGTACTAAAACCAGGGACCAGGAGTCTGGGAAATAGTTTCTGCACAACTAGGCTTCATGCAGGTTTGTGAACTTCTGACACTTGCCACTGAAAATACCACTTAAGAAAAATGACAAAAGCTTAACTTGGGTTTGGCAAACAAGTGAATCTCCCAAAAACTGAGGCTAAGAGCACTGTCACCTGACTGTAGACAGCTAGCTCTTCTGTATGAACAGCCCTGGTACTGGCTGGCATGCAAACTCCATGAGCCATCCCCTTAGAAACAGACAGGGACATCAGCAGTGTATGCCACCTATATGAGTCAATCTTGCCAACAGAAATAGCAGGGTCACAGCTGCACAGCCCTGGCTTTGCGAAAATTAGAGAGAGGTCAAGAAGACTTCTAGAATAGTCAGAATACTCTGCATCATAACTACAAATTTTATGTTCACATATTGCAAGGTTCATCTTATCACCAGGCTTGAATGGTTTTGTCCCTAACTACATGTTTGTGTTAAATTACCTGTCAGTGGAAATTCGCTTCTTTCTCCTACCTGCTGCATGATCAATGGGAAGGTACTTTGTCCAGACAACCCTGTCCTCATGGGATGTTTCATCCAAAGATCACTGGAACCTGGACTACAGGCTGACTGTGGATTCAGAATTTGCCACTTGGGTCTAGTGAGAGAACAGAATAGAGGTGGGTCAGATGCTGGAAGTACATAGGCTTTTCTTTAAAATGTCTTTTAACCAATAAGGGCTTAGTCATAATAGCAGTCACTATTTTCAGTAGATGTGTGGTAGAAGCTATCTTTTAGTACTTCTGAGGATGTCAATCAACCCATAATGTCAGGAGGGGAATAAGCTAGCTCATCTCTCTGCCTCCACAGAACAGGGAACAAGCTGGTCCTTCAGAGATGTAATACAGCATATATCTATGCTTGCATATTTGAAACCCAAGCTAGCAATTTTCTGACTTGGTGTTGCTGCCTGACAATACACCTATCTTGGACTGGCAGGGAAAATATAGGGCCCTTCATTAGGTAGATCCTGGCAGGAAATATTCATCCTGTATGGACCTATAGAATCGCTAACCAAGGCTTTATGACTGCTTCAGCATTTACAGACAGGCATTTGCTTTTTTATCAAGACAGGCTCCTAATTTTAAACACCATGGCTTTCCTGTGGGAATTATCACAGTGTTGAATGACTCATATTTTAGCACACACAGTCCTTTTCCATTTCAAAGAGACTTTAGCAATTTAGATCTGGATTCATTTCACCTAACCTTGGCATTTTAATAAGATACTTAAATTAGTAACCAAGTTACCCCACAATCCCTTTGCAGCTAAGAGAAAGAGCTGCCTGCAGAGGGAAATTCAGCCTACCTAAGGCCTGACTCATCTTCTGAAGGTACTGGAGCCCTGCATTAATTACAGAAGGAACCCTGCATGACTACATTTCTAACGTGCGTCTCATTAGGTGCCTACTGCTAGGTAGAATAAATTTGGCCAAAAAGCCCAGCTGTCACTTAGCCACCTAATTAAATGGCCTGATACGGGGATTCTGAGGGATTTTATAACACCTAGCTAGCAGTGCCCAAGTGGAAGATGTTTGTTGCTGAGCATGTAACAAGATGGATGTTTGTTAGACTGCTGTCCTGCTTTCTTTGATGACTACAAGCTGTGGAGTTTTCTGGACCTGTGTCCTTTTCTGAAGGAAAAGGAAAAAAAAAAAGGAAAAGCTTGAAGTATGGAATCAAATACAATTTTTGCAGCTTCCTTATAGAGTTTTGTCCTTAAGAAGTCATTGTTCCCAACCCTTAGCTAATTCTTTTTTTCCCCACAGGCATCCATGGAGAGAAAAGGCCCACAGTCCAGTTCGGATGTAAGAGAAGCAATAGCTTTCTTTGACTCAGTTATTGCAGACCTGGATTCAGAGAGATGGAGAAGAGTTCCCGGCGTGGATCTGCCAAATGTGGATGTTGATTTTGATGGTGCAGTATAAACCAGCCAAAATATGATTATTTTTGGTGTGCAGAGGGTAGAGGGAGGAGTGGCATTGTTTATTTAATGGATACAGTTTTCCTCCGGGCTTTGCTTCCCAAATCTAGGACCATTACACACAGCATGTGCTAATACAATAATACATTGCTTGTTCCCTGTTGAAAGGATGCAACTATTTTTTGTGTGGCCATCACATTAGCAAATGTGGCATGTGTAGTGCTAGAATAGTGCTTGCCTTCTGCTCAGGGCTGAATTCCACCCTTGCATCTCTACCCTGAGCTGTTTTTGGAGGAGAGATATAAAACATATAAAGATAACTTTTGCTTCATCTGATTTTCATTTTTCTCATTGAGGAATGACAGGATGTTTTCTCTCCAACCATCAAAAAAGTAGTAACTTAGAGATAAGGCTAAATAATGGTATGATTCTATCAGAAAGGATGGGATTGCCCATCTAAATGAAGATGTGCCCATCTGAGCTCATCAACTATCCTGTAACAGACATTTCTCTCCTTTGTCTTAGGCGAAGGTGGATATCTAGCTGTGCCCTACAAGTGTGTATAAAGGCACTAGCTCTGACATACATATTTATACTGCAGACACTGAAATATTAGATAAGATGAATCCATCCCAAGCAACATCCTGCAGTGAAACCAGGTTGGTTTCTCAGCATTACCTCCAGGAAGGACCCAGCAGGCACCCTGTTCTCTCACTGTGCATGTAAAAAAATCACTGGCAAACTGTTAACGCCAGATTATCTTCTGTCTTTCAGTTGCTACCAGCACAAGCGAACACAGTTTACATTCAAATTGGATCCTTCGTGCTCCCCGGAGATACTCACAAGATACTGCCCAAACAGCAAAGGCTGCAAACCAGTCTCAAAGAAACAGCCAGCGGAGAACCACTGGCTCTAGGAAGAGGTTGGAAAGACATCCTATGTACTTACCCAAAGCTGTGGAAGGGGCATATAGCACTTTAAAATTTAAGCCCAAAACATGTAAGAAAGAATATTGAAGGAATATTCCCTCTTCAGTTGAAGATAGAATATTTGAAATAGGGTATGTAAGACTTGCATCTTTTTTTTTTACCTTTGACCCAACTCTTACACTCTAGAAGTGACGTGTGCAGTCACTGAAGGTTCTTTGTGTGGGACTTATTTTAAGCCATGGCTATTCCAACGTTGGACTCATATGAGGATTTAACTCATCAAGTTCATTGTGCCTAACAATACTGCTTTGTCATTCAGCTTGGGGGGAACTCCAATTTGACAAACATTTTTTCTAGTGCTGTTATTGAAAGCAATGATTCAGAGATTGCCTGGTGCAGTAATTTTTCTTCTGACTCCAGTACTGCAAAGCAATTGTAGCAATTCAACTAATACATTGGAGCTTTTGCACCAGTGTTTCCAACTTCAGAACAGTGAAGCAGAATTTTCTCCTTTTTTTCGCATGTGAAAATTTGTATGTGCCATCATTGACTCCGTGATCTGAGAGTGTACAGCAGCACTGAGGTACAAGCAGGCTGTGGTACAGGCAGAAAAAGCTGCAGCAAAGGAATCAGCATTAGCAACCTGTGTTTTGAAGAACTGCTCCTGTGTGTTTTGAAAAAACAAGCTATCTTCTACTCTACTTGCTGTTGGGAATGCTTCTGTCCTGGGATGCAACATCAAGAGATTAACTACATGCACAAATGTACACAACTTGTTTCATATGGTTACACGACCTGTTATTTTTCATCTATTTTAACTTCCAGTTGCTGAATCTAGACATCCCAGTGTACACTAGAAAATCTTAATGTCTTGGAGAAGAAAACTTTGCAAATAAATTGGAGCAAAGGTTGTTCTCAAGGGCAGAAGACAATTTGCAGACAAATCCACTGCATCAGCGTTATATTATACCCAATATTTGGAATTCTGCTCCTTTGTCATTAAAGACTATATATTAGGAAGAATGCGGTCTAGAAGTGTTCCTCTTCAGGCTCTTTCATCTTAGATGATGATATGTCTTCCATGTGATACTTGGAATTGTTAAGCCCCATACTCTGCCAGTTTTACTTGATTACTTGTTTCTACATTCAGTAGTTTTTGTGTCCACAGGCTTCAATAAATTTCCTCAGGCACTGGTCATCAGTGTAACCCATCTGATATATCATAACCTCCATAAACTTTGTGCCCACCACACAAAACATTTGGCAGGTGGCAGTTCTTGCTGATTTGTGTTCCTAGTCTTTGGGACTGAGTTATTCAAACAGTATTTCTGCCACGAGGTGGAAGTACCTCTCTCAGATCTCACTAATCTAGAACACTTTCTGTCAGGAGATAGGAGAGTGCCAAAACAACATATGTTCCTTCATTCAGGTCTGGCATCTCCTGTTTGATTAAAGCATTTTGTTTCTTTCTCTAGTGGTGTTCATGAAGGAGAGGGGTGAATTGTTTCTGTAGCATTTTAACTCTGGAGGTGCTTTTGCCACTCTTTTTCTAGTCTGCATCCTCTTCAAGAATGACCAGTTTAACTAACATCATTGCTACATCTTCATGAAGAGTTTAAATTAAGGTCTAGATTTTGCTTCCCTGCTGTTGGTGCTTCTCATGATTAGTCTGTATTCTTTATGCAGATAGTGTGGCTGCCTTTGTAGCTCCCTAGTCCTGTTCTGACTGCCTTGAACTGAACATTGTAACTGTCTTTAAAACTGTTCTGCCTTTGACATATGATCATATAAGGCCAAAACCTGCACATTTTTGGCAACTGTGTCACCCTGAGACCCCTGTCCAAGAAGAATCTCATGCTGAAGTTGCCGAGGAACATTTTTACTGAGTATGCGGTCACCTTTTTCCTCCTAGAACCTGCAACATGAATGGATGCTGACAGAAAACCTCACCATCCCTTTGAGTTAGTATAACAGGATTAGGCATGTGCATAATTAAAATACTGATGAAAGAAGAAGAAAAGGATTCCAATGGTGTTCTACCCTGGGCTGTGTTTCATGTTCATAGTGCCAAGGTTTTACTCATCGGAGTAGTTGATCCTTTTTCTATTGTTTTAAGTATGCACTGTGATGTGCAGAACCAGACCACTTCAGCATGTTTGACCTTCCCTGTGACTTCTTGTCTGTCTTTGTAAAATGGAGGTATCTCTGGTCATCTGCTGTGACAGAGGGTAAGGGTCCCCCTGCTGTCCAGCACACAAACTCCAGCGTGAAATATATGTTTGCTTTTATGAATAAGAGACGGGGTGGGGGGGGGGGGGTGGGGGGAAGATTTGTAATTTCAATTTGGATTCTATGATTTATTTTATTTTTCTTTTCTTAAAGCTCAGTTCAAGCCTGGAAATTTTAATTAAGCAAGTAAAATAAAGCAGTATTTCTCTGAGAACATTTTGTACCTCCTATCCCATAAATGCTTCCTTCTCCTAGCATATGAGCCCTTATAAGCTCCTCACTGGACATGGCTCAGCTCCAGCAGACCTGTGGAGAATGGCCCTAGCATCTTAGGGTGCTCGCTGGGCAGATGGGAGCCAAGGGTTCAAGCCCAGAAGTTGGGTGTTGTGCTACCTTTGCTCCTCAGAGGCAGAACCATGTCTTTGCCTAACACTAGCAGCTTTCCACACAGTTTCCAGGAGCAGTCAGTTGCCCTACAAAGGTGCAACTCGGCTGCTCTGAATTGTTCGCCCAAGGCCTTTGGAGGCAGGTCTCTGCACTGACACTAAACGGACTCTATCTGCCTTGGGCAGGCCTTCTAAGTGACCTTGCTGCAACATGCAGGCATTGCAACCTTGAAATTCAGCACCTACTATAGATGCTCTGACAATGCAAATCGTACGGAAGAATTATTCATGACCAGCAGAGCTCTGTATGACCTAGATCCCTTGCGGAGATAATTAGTGAGCTCTTTCAGTCACGTCCCCAGGCCCTGATAATGAAGTGCATCAACTAGGAGATCTATCGATCACGGCCACTGTGTGCGAGTGGCCTCTGCGGCACTGATCCCCGAAAGCTCTTTCCCAGAGTGCATTGGAATAATAGGCAAGATCTTTAGGACACCATCTCTTATTTTGTTGTTTCAAATTCAGCTTAGCTGAAGTACTAAGGTATTTCAAATTCCTCTAGCTAGTGTCATTGCTGCACTCAGCTCTGAAGGGGCTATGAATTTCTGTGATGCCACATCCACAGCTGTTGGTGGGAAACTAAAGACACTCTGTAAATGAATCCAGTAACTACAGAAAGATGAAGCCTGTTGAAGAAATCATGTCCTGGGGGGTTCAAAATAATTTTGTCCTTTTGTGCGGAGCAACTTGGTGTAATCATGATGCACATAAGTGAGCTGATATTGCAAATGTCTTTGACAGAAACAGAAGAAATATAGGCAGCTAATGGAAAGTTGGCAGATGGACAAGATGTGCACTCTGGTTTGAATCTTTCAGTGCCATAAAGTTACAATGAAGGCAGAAGGTGTCAGCAGTGCATTAAGTAATGCAGGAAGTCCTCCAAGGTAATGCATAGCAGAGATATATAGTTATCTGCTGCTCCAGACTAAATGGGGTGTATAAAAAATGTGAGATTAGCACCTAGTGGATGTCTTCAAAATTTTCACAGCTACAGGGCCAGTTCATAGTTCTGCTTGGGCAGATTCACGACAGCGCCTGTTCTGTTTCCATGGTGGAGCAGGTGCACAAGGAGATGAAAGCAGCACGAAGCTGGCCAGTCACAGCAGGATATGTTTAGGGGTCTTTTGTCCCCCTTTGGGCCTGTAGCTCTGAATTATGTCCATGGTAAAGTGGAACCAAGTTGCATCAAGTCAGTGGAATGACTCTTGACTTATTTTGAGTTTAACAGCTAGAACAAAATGTTGTTCTGAAAGAATTTTGAGGGAAAATCAGAACATACAAGCCCAGCTGCTTCAGACTAGGGTGAGAAGCAGAGGGTAAAGTCTGTTACTCGATTAGCAGTAATTCAGTGCATGATGAAAAATGTTCTACTAACAGGCTTGTGATATTAAAAAATTATCCATCTTTTTTAAGGCAAGAGCAGGCATCATCACCTGAATGGCTCAGTGATTATAATACCCTGACCCCTGTCAGAAGATGAGGCAACCTATTAGAGAAAATATAAAAAGAATTGATAGAATTACAAGTGATGTGTTCCATCCTTTTATTAAAGTCAGACTGAGAAAAGAGCAAGACCACACCAAGAAGCCTATGGCCACTGCTACGGAGACACTGCAAATGCCACCGAAGTGAAATGTGTGATCGAGCAGAAAACTTTCACTAGTAATTGCTGGGGACTGTCACTTATCTCAGAGCAACAGCTCTTAAAAGGAGATTTCTAGAAAGGTAGCTAAAACTGTCCCTTGGCCACACGGTGGCAGTTCATTCCTAGCTATTCTGCAGCCCTCCTATTTCTCTGATCAGCAAGAGAACTGGGGATGAAAGGGAAAGGGAAGTGTTTTGTGCTGCTTCATCAACAGACGGTCAGTGTGTGTCTGTGTTATTCACTTCTAGGCTCCTTAATTCACAAGCATGTGTTTGGCAGTTTCCAATTAATACTAGTTTTTTAAGTGAGTTTATTCTTCCAGGGAGATGATTTCCTTAGGAAATAAATAACCATGACATCATAGGAGACACTGAGACATGAGTAAATCATGTCTGAGATGCTGACCACTTGCCTCTGACTGTGTCTGGAAACAAATGGACAAAGTAATGTCATTGTCAGAAACAATGCACTCCTAGGCACAGAAAATACAGAGATGGATTAAAAATAATGAGCAGAGGATTTGAAGATTCAGAAGTTCAATCCTGAGATAGGCCTGAGCTAAGAATTTCTGACCTGATTCTGAAGTTCCTTCCAAGGCCCAGGAGAATCAATGTATGAGGTTTCCAGCTTCTTGGGGCCTATAATGCTGTTATTCCAGAATTTGCTAATCCAAACAGCTCAGTTAGTCAAAAGCTAACCTGCTCCTGCATCAGCTGCTCTGGTGTCTTCCAGGGGTATGATTATATTTAGTGCATGGACACTAAACTTGTTGAGGTTTTTTGCTTTGTCTTATGCCAAAATACTCATTTACGGGGGGGGGGGAGAAAAAAGAATGTATCTTTGCACTGGTTATGACTACACATCAGCAACAGGAGCTTTCATTAATTCAGATGGTTGTATGGTCCCAAAGTGTTCAGATTAATGAGGTCTCCTGCATTAATAAGGCCCAGTTATAACATCAGCACTGGGACTGCTCACATGCAGGCTCTTAATCTGGGCTTGCTTATATGACACTGTGTCCTTGTTAACTGACAAACACAGTACTGTCATCTCTGGATACTTGTATGGGGAACAGTAAAGGGAGAAAGGGATTGATCAACAATAAAATACTCTGTGCTGTTCCTGAGTTAGTGCTAGCTTTAGTATCACTTCATTGTAGAGAACTGATTCATCGCATTCTTACCCTTCAATAACTTCACTTGTCAGTTTCCAATGTGCGGAATTAATTTTTGCCCCCCTCACCTCAATGATATAGGTCTTTGCTGTGCCAGGAAAGTGAGCAGTTGTGTGGAAGGACTCCAGTGTGAGCAGAGCTGACCCATAATTACAGCTGAATAAACTGAAGTCAATATCCGCAGGGCCAGATTTGCAGTCGCCCTTAGTGGGATTTTCAAAAGGCACATAACTAGCATCAGTGAGAGTTAGGTGACTCCGACAATTGCACTGGTGCCTGACCGCTTTTGGAAAAGATGGTCTGGAGCCAAGCTTGAGTGGACACAACTCCACTTCTAGGAATTAGATTAGACTCACAAAAAGTCCAGAATTAACCTAGTCTGTCTGCCTCTAAGCCTAATAGCTTTAAGCCCTTGAGTGGTGCAATTCTGAAAGAAAGATTTGTCCCACACCTTTATCAGATTTCCACAGCCCTTGCTGCTGTCTTCCTGCAGGGCTGTTGGTTGTTACTGATGCTCCCATGTAACCTGAGCCCTAAGGATTTGTTGATAATGTTTCTGGAAGTGCAATTACTCACAAAAACAGAATTTCTATGAATGCCGTGTGAATATGAGAACTGCTGCTGCTCTTCTATTCACACAAGTACGTCCAACGGCTCTTGCAAAAGTACCCCGCTGTCAGGGGATACTTGCGCATGCCAACATGGCATTTTCCACAGACAAGCTGTTATGGCAACATCCCATCACATTTCCCGTTCCTCAGGAGAAGATTTCAGACCTGTGCTACCCTGAAGTGAGATATGAAAGATCAGAGTCTGATCTCCTTTGCTATGGTAGATCTGGAGCTTGTCTGTTGACTTTAGGGAGCTGAAGGGAAACAGGAGACAGGAAGAAATGAAATAACCTAGGTGAGATCTCAAGATGAAGAGATTCAGTGTAAGTATTGCTTTTTTTAAGCACAGTATTTGGTCTTTCTGCTTCTCACATGGTATGATGCCTTACGGTGACAAAGATCAGCAGGAGTTGCCAGGTGCCGTGGTATGCAGCTTGTGGAGAGTACCTCGTCAACCGAGAGGCTGGGCAGGCAATAGACTGCACTTGGCTGCCGAGACATACCCTGAGACACATACAGGTGGATGGCATCTGAGCTGGCTTAACAGCAGCACTCAAAGACGTTAGCAGCCTACTTCCAGAATCTATGGATTCTGGAAACTGAGGCGCCTCTGTTGGAGATAACACCCTCTCCCCTCAACATCTCCTGAGCAACTTCATGTTTTCACCTTGAAACACTTAATTCAAGCTCAGACCACCAAAATACGTCTCTCTGTTTTCTTCAGAGCAGTATGCCCTACTCTCCTGGGAAAGGATATGTGGAAAGGCAAATGCTGGTGTTTGTATTTCTCTGTGGATCTCTCAGTCCTGCGTACCATGGGCTCAAGACATTAAAAACTGATGTACTATAAAAAAAGAAACGAAGAAGGAAAGAAACTCACAGTTGGTGTGCCAGAACAGCAACAAGCAGTAGCAACTTGGTGGCTGCAAAGACCAGGGAGCACTTACCTTGCAGAAGTTGCAACCAGACAGCCAAACCATGGTACGCTTCTTTCAGTATCGCTGTTTAAGATGTAAATATGCGGTGAGAGAACACTTTAAAAAAAATTCAATAGCAAGCTTTGTAAGTCAGATTTAAATGCCAATTGCTGTGTGGTTTTCCCAAACAAAACAGTTGCCTTTCACTCAAGTCTGATATGAGATCCATTAATTTCCCCTCTTTATTCTGTCAATAGTTTAGCCATATTGGTTCTAAAAGGATTCAAATTACCCAGAGATGATTTTCTTGTAACTGTCTTTAATTACACTCTGGCTTCAAAATTTACTATGTTTTCTTTATGGAAACTTGAATTACTGATGTAAAGAATTCAGGACTGGGGGTCAAAATGAGCAGAGCTATTAAAAAACCAAATGTACATAAAAATGAGGGCATTGTTGTTTTCTTTACAGTCTTGCCATTACATTTTAACTAGCATTTCAAGAGCTCTGTTTTCCCTCTTTTATTCCATGAGGTATAATATGTTAATGTTTTCCCTCCATTTAGTATGGATTTATCAATTCCTGTCTGAAATCTCTTATTATAGAGAACTTCAGTAAAGACACCTGGGAAAAAACTTAAATAAGTATTTAACCTCCAGAAGAGAAATACTGGTTCTGGATGGGAACTTTTGTAATGGGGCCAAAGAGGGTTAAAATCTGATTACCTGCTGAGGAGGATTATCAATAGAATTGGGGCCCCCACAGGTCTCACTTCACCATTCTAATTAATTCTGAGCAGCCTGTGCCAAAATTCAGTGCTGAGTCATATCCCCGTAGAAGTTGTGTGGCTTGTGCTCAGTGCAAAGCCGAAAACAACTCAAAAGAGGCAAAGATATCCCACATCAGCAGTGACAGATGCATCTGTCCATGAGATTAATAATGCCTTTACCTATTGCCAGGTTCACCTTTCCCCTCTGGGGTGTCATTTGTTGCATATCGTAAACCAGACTTGTTTGTTTGGACCCGCTCCTTTGCAACCTGCGTTTGAAAGCGGTGAATGGCTGACAGAGACCCTCTTGTCTCGGTGTTGACCCACCACCCCTCTCTTGGGTGGAGGAGAACAGTGAGCCGAGGCCACACTAAATGCTGACGGCCCTTTTGAGGGTGGTGGCGGTTGACTGGAAGGGTTTCCTGATCCAGGGAGGGGCCTCTGTGCAAATAACCCTGCACTGTATCATGGGCTGAGAAAAACTCCATTGGGGAAACTCATGCAACTTACCTCTCCATGGCTCTGTTTCATTGACAGGAAGGATGATTTCATTAACAGACCACAGAAAGTACATTTATAGCTCAAAAAAACCCTCACAAAGTTCACAGCATGTTATTAACTGAGCCCATTACTTTTTGGGCATGCTCTTGTTCAGCAGAAATTTTAAATAACATCCACATGGCAATGGACATCCTAGAAATGCTGATATTTATGGTAAAATTAGTAGTGATCTTTCTTACTAGTAATTTTTGAAACAACAGCTTCAGTGGCTGCTAGGTGGTTTGCACGGCACACAGCTCTTGTTCCTCAGGAAAGAATTTCCATCCCAATCTGCATTGCTTGCCTTAATTATTAATATGAAGACTAAACACAGACAGATGGCAAAATAAACTCTGTTAGGTTGGTGTGAATCTGAAGTTCCTTCCACCAACATAACTGGGAGCAGATATTGAGCCAAAACATATAGAAAGCTCTTGATGTGAGTCTGAGATGTCACAGTTTGCACAAAAAAGATCCGAGAGTCAAGTTCTTGGCCTCTGGGGCCCATATATCAAACCGGAGTGGATGGTGACATTTGTAGAGATTTTCTGGCTCTCTTCAGCATGCACAGACATGCTTAGGTTGGGCCTCACACTCATTTTTGTCTGGATCTGGCAGCTTGCTTTCTATGCTGAACTGATACTAGTTTTGTCTTTCAGATGTTTACTTGTGTTGTGCCTGTAGGCACGCCAGAAACACTCAGGCTGTTCTGCCTGTGCTCTGGTTTTCTGCTCTCAGCCTCTGAAACAGGTTTGAACACAGTGGGTTTTATTCCTCCTTTTTCCTCCAGTATAACTGTATTTCTCCAGTAGTGCCTTATTGCATTAATGTCAGGAGAACAGGAAGAAAAATTTAATGATAAATGTAGCCAAAATACAAGAGGACACAGAGAAAGAGGACTGACTGATATAAGCATTTTGTATTAGATGTGAAGAAACTCATACATGTGAGCTCTTCTGGACAGCGTATGTGGGCTCATATTCAACTTGTATAACTCTGGCTGGGATGACTCTTACCAGCTAAAGACTTATGCATCTGGTACAAGCCATGCCTCGGCTCCCTGTGCAGTAGCCATTCACACGGGCCGTTCATCTCAGTGGTAGGATGGGCAGGATGAAAATACCTTCTGAAAATAGCTTTCTCTCACAGTCTATAAAAGGGCTCTGGGCAGTTAGGTCTGACTACATGCATGACTTTTAGCAATCCAAAGGTAGGTGAAATGAATTGCAAATCTTTTCTTTGCAGCATGTATGATGTCTTAGAGCAATGTATCATTCAGCTTGCCTGCTACCTAGAGCTGCTCAAAGCCAGTGCTCTTGATGGTACGTGGAAAGCAGTCATATAGTTAAGCACACTGTGGGTAGTCTGAATATGCCTCTGCCCCTTCCTTTGCAGTTTTTATGCTGCTTTGATGGTGCTTACAGTTACACCAGAAAAAGATTGCAAATTAGATCAACCTCAGTAGCTGCACTGGGGGGATATTTGAATTTACTACTGGATGCTTATGCCATTAGCACCTCAGATCTAGAAAACAATCATGACAAGACCTGTCTCTATCAGGAGTTTCACTAGGTAGATGAGTGGCATTTAATGTCGGGAAGGGCACTAACAGATGAGCATACAATCCTGAATGTTCCCTGTGTAGAGGGAAATACTGTTTATCATAACACAGTGGTAGAGGTCAAGGTTTTCCAAAACTTCTAGTGATTTTAGGTATTCAACTTAAAGCACTTGATGATCAGGTCCTTTGAAGTATTTCAAACTGGGTATCCAAAACCTACTTTTGAAACTATGGTGTTAACCACTCCTTTAAACTCATGCCAAATTTCTTTCCTTCTCAGTCTCTCCCTGCTCCCAGTAGACCAGAGACTCTTATGCAGGGTTTTTGTAGCATCTGACACACCAGGACCAGGGTCTTGTCTGGGCCCTCTGGAAGTTGCTCAAGTGCAGAAGATGCAGAGGAGCGCAGGCTACACACGTGCTCTGAGGAACGATTGTGGCCTTCTGCCTAGTTTTCTTATCTAGAGCATCTATGGATCTTTATCATCAGGGGAGGAGAAGAGAGCTCTGCAATAAGTTGAAAATTCTTAGGATAAACAAACATAAAGAGACAAGGCTCTCTAAAGAGATAAAGCTAAAGGACTAAATTTTCTTCTCTCACATGGCTTTTTTTTTTTTTTTTTTTTTTTTTTTTTTTTTTTCCCCCCTTTTTTGTTTTTTNTTTCTCTCTCTCCCCACTTGTGTGTCTGTTTGAGGAATCATACCTCCTGGAGAAAACACAGAGGAAGCCCTGCATGCCCCCTGCATTCCCCTCAGCCCATCACTCCAAAGATCTCTTGACAGGGATTGATTCAATTTATTTATTGTTCCTTGGAAATTGCTTTTATAAAATCAAGAAGTTCAGATGTCCACACATAAGTTAGATGTCTAAGCTCCCAGGAAATACGATGGACATCTAGTCAATGGACTCCAAATGGAGTCTGCAGATATTCAGCTGACCAGATGTGTATATCTGCTTCCAGGGACGGAGTAACTCCACACACTGTTCATTCATTCATGAGGAGCTCAGTTCAGGTGCCTTCAAGCCCGTCCTATAGGGTGTCCCTACACAGTGATGGAGAAATGGACATCACTGCTCAGACTAATGGACAGCATAGTATCTCTGCATGAAGAGGCAATGCCTAGTTCTCTGAAGTCACATTTGCACAAGATCAACAGCCCTCTCTGTTTCTCCCTGTGGACAACCAAAGTTCATGAGAGACAGGCAGCAGTTCTGTGGAGCTTGCCCCAAACTAGCCTTGATTTTAGTTAGTAATATCTCAAAATATAAATACGAACCTCCACAAAGCAAACAAAAGGGGATACCTTATTTCAGTAGGTTAGTTTATTTTCCTGATCTTTGCTCAAGATATATCTTTTAGGTCAGACAGGTATTATGCTGATTTCACCAGCAGCTGCTGTGTCCAAGAAATTTTTGGTGTCTGTAGGTCTTTGGAACTGATATGAAGTTCTGCTCTGAAATGAATGTACCATCTTTTCATGTGGAAAGAAGGACAGAGCAATGCTTCTTCATGGCTATTTTGCCAGGAGAGGCCTTTGTCCTGTCATGTCAGGTAAGACAGAAGTTCTACCTCATGTGCACTGCACCTGGCAAGGCATGCGCTTCAAGGAAACCTGTGAACAGAGGACACCTTCTGAGGAATTGCAGTCACATGCCAGGGATTCATAATATAAAATACTTCAGTTTTTCAACTCCAGGCCCCTCCTACTCCTCCCTGTTTTTTCCTCTGAAATGGCAGTGTGTTTCTACATTCCAGGCTTTGGATGAAACAGATGGGGAGCAGTTACATGACCAGCACAGCTGGCAGATCTGACCAGTAGGTAGGGTGGTGAAGCACTTCTATGGAAGGCTGGGAATGGTATTTCCTTTACCAGGGCAACTGAAGCTAGAAGAGGCTGTATGAACAAAGCTTAAGCTACTTGTGAGCCATATCTGTGTGTGTCTAGAAGTGCTCTGCATTGGACTCAGCACATGATTTGCATTATCTGTGCTTAAGAGTGCCTGATATCTAGTCATGGCAGCCAGGTAAAGTCCCTGATGACTGGGAAAAGGGAAACATTGCATCCATTTTTACAACAGGTAGAAAGGAGGACCCTGGGCACTACCCACCTGTCAGCCTCACCTCTGTGCCTGAAAGATCATGGAACATATCCTCCTAGAAGGAGGAGAAGATGGGGGAAACATTTCAGCAGGGCCTATTGCAATAGGACAAGGGGTAATGGTTTTAAACTAAAAGAGAGTAGATTTAGATGAGATATAAGGAAGAAAGTTTTTATGATGAGGGTAGTGAAACACTGGAGCAGGTTGCCCAAAGAGGCGGTAGTTGCCCCATCCCTGGAAACATTCAAGGTCAGGTTGGATGGGGCTCTGAGCAACCTGATCGAGTTGAAGATGTCCCTGCTCATCGCATGGGGGTTGGACTAGCTGACCTGTAAAGGTCCCTTCCAACCCAAACTATTCTATGATTCTATGATCTTGGTTGATGTTTAAGACCTATCCACTTGCAAAGAGACAGCACTGGTTGTTCATTTGAAGATTTGGATGTATTTTCTGTATGTATGTATGTATTACTGTGAGCATCACATTGTTGTGGGCAGTGGGAATCATGGTAGAAATTAATGGTTGCTACTCTTAGCCCTGTGGCTTCAACTTGATCATATCCAAACAGCTGTGGTTATGCAGCTGGTGCCTGTATGCAGTGACAGATACTCTATAAATACCATAGACAGAAAATAATTGATATAGCATTTAAAGTGTCAGATGAACACCGTATTTTTGGGGTTATAATTTTATGTTGGGTGTGGGAGATGTAACTTGCTTTCCCAGCTTTTAGTAATATAATTATAAAATTACCCGATGTTTCTATTTCAGAAAGACACGCGTTTTCTTGCACTTTCAACCCCCCACCAGCACAGGCACACAGAAGGTTCACAGTTTGAACCATTCTTACTCTGGAGGAAATTCTGAGCCAGATGTTGAATTCAGTTCTTCTGATGTAAATCTGGAATCATTATGCCTTGACTAAAATTCTTTGGGATTTACAAAGTTGCAGGAACATAAATCATTATTAAATCTGGTTATAATTGTCCCTTATATGGCATATTTTATATCAAATAATCCTGTTGATGAACTAGGTAACAGCAGAAATGCAGGTTGAGCCAGAGGGAGAAGAGAAAAGATATTTCATCAATAAACATTATAAAATGGAAGGATTTGATGTAGAATAATTTACTTAAACCATTAGGCCATAATATGAAGCTGTGAGTGCTTTTAAATCAGGTAACCTAGAGTCTGTCACCAGAATTCTTCACCAATTCTTCACCAATTCACTGTTCAGTGAAGTGAAAATGGAAAATTTTAATCAAGAAGAAGAAGAGTGTAAAGGGGGAGAGAAGCATGTAGTATTGCTTGTGCTACACAAGTTTAACAGTCCAAAGAGGAAAACAAGAATGGTCACAAATTCAGAAAATGGAGCCTTTCATAAAGATAATGACGTGCATTCAATGATTTAGAAATGGGGAAAATTGCTTACAATTTTCTCTGCAGTTTGGAGGGTTTTTTCATCTACCAGAAATATTTTAGTGATAACAGACACTACAGCCTTGAAGTTTAAAGAGGGATGGAGATGGATGAGTTGGATTGTCCTTTATCTTGCCATTCACGCAGGGCAATTGTCTGTGGAGCTAAATCAAGCCAAGCGGCTGTATTTTATACAGGTGCAAATGACTGAAGGGTACTTCTTAAGTGTGATTCAGCTGTCATGTTTTAGATGTCTGTTTTCAGATGAGATGAATTGCACTGCAGAAATGCTTGTTTCTTCTTATTGACTATAAAGGGAGCCTGGGGTGACCGGATCAGATAATGGGAAAACATAACAAAAATGTATAAGACAGTATTTGAGAAAAAGTGTATGAGCATGTAATGAAAGAATGCATCATCACTCTTTCACAGACTGAAGGAAAATGAATATCACATGCATCGCTGCCATCTCATGTTTAGTAAGTGCTTATCTTTCAGCCTTCGTGTTATCTGAGTGTATCATGTTAAAACAGGCTACCAAGATGATTCGTGTCATACACAGGAACATGAGCACACTCACACATGTTCTTCTCTATCCTATTTCCTAGACAGCACATGAGACAAAGCTTCTCAGGAGACAAAGAACTGTTCAAAGTTGTGAAATTGAGAGAAGAAATCCTACTGGGATATTGTGCAAAGTGTGTGAAATTAAGGCAAGGTGGGAGAACATCCTCTTTACCTCCTGTACAAGGATCAGAATGAGCTACGGGTCTCAGCAGTACAGACACTTTCCCACGAGGGAGACAGCCTGCTGAATATAAATATTGTAGGCAGTGAGTCACCAAAGATGATGTCATTGATTTATGCAAGGATTGCAGAGTTTGGATTTGGTGAGAGAGGTTTTCTTGCCTACATGCAGCCAGACCATGATATGCAGTGAGTTTATTTTCTTCTGATTGTAGTAGAGCTTTTGCTTAACTTTAATTTGTATGGTGGGGTGTGTTGGGTTATCTGCTCAGGAAAAATATGTATTCTGTGTCTCCTTTTGTTTCTTTCAATTATTTTGTGTACATTTTGTCCTGAAAGGAAGTTGTCCTGAAAGCAGTTATATAATTGCTGCGGTTGCTTATACAACCAGAGGAGGAGACAAGAATTGTTTTCAGTTAGCTTTCCAGAGAAGTGTCTGAAGCGAAAAAATTGCAACACATCTTTGATAGATGGTGTCAGATGGGACATTGATGTTTGGAAGGATGATGAAGAGGAAGAAACAGTTCATTCTTTGTCAGAATGATAACTCCTCAGATTTTAGATATGAACGGCTGATGGCTGTCTACTGCCACCACTAGTGTTTATACATACACACACACATATAGACATATATATATGTACACCAGCTAAAGACAGGATCTCAGTTTTAAAGATCATGGATCTAGAACATGACAGAATTCATATACTATATGTATTCATATACATTTCCAGATGTGCTGCAATTCAGTGTTTTTTTGGGAGTGCCTTTGGCTTCTTTTTGAACTCTTCCACTGACAATTAGAAAATAACTGCACTTTGGTCAGCCACAGAATTTCAATAGGCTGAGGCAGCCAAGCTACAGCCATTTCTACCAAGCCACATGAACTGCAACTATTGCTTTTCTGGGTTCATGAGAATATTTGTAGTGAAGAAAGCATCATCTCACAAGTCACTGAGGTAGCCTCCAGTGCTATACAGAAGAGTTTTGTATAGCAATAAAAATGTTTCCATTATTGTCTGCACAATCTTTTTCTGGCTGCATTTTAACAAAACGTATTTTCTCAACTTACTACGGTCTCCATAAAACCACATTGTGGGCAGAAATTTGGCATTGGAGAGCAGTTTCAACATGATAACTAAGGTTTTCTAATTTTTTGCTTTTCAATTTACTTTGAGAAATTAAAATGAATTTGATAATTGCTAGCTTGCATGTGACAATATCTGGGTTCAGGCAGGCAGATCTCATCTTCTTTGTGATGCTTTATGGCTCTCCCTTAGCACACCAGCATGAACCTGTTGCTTTTGCTTTTCTAAGATTGCTTTCACCAAGAATAGGACAATGTATGTGCACGTTGTCACAAGAACTGAAAAAATTAACTTTCAGCCTGCTTCATAGAAATATTTCAAACTACCGTATTATCTTACGTTTATTTCCTTAGCAGAATAAAATAGCTAGCCACATTTCCAATTCATTCTTTTGATGAAAGGTGTAACAAAAAAATTTCTGCAGGCAAAGTAAAATGAATGTTCAATGAAAGAGTTTAGATTTCCTTGAAAATCTGAAAAAAAACTTTTCTATTTTCCCATAAAAATCACCCCATGGAAAAGCCTGACAAGTTTCTACAAACTGGGTTTGTTAAGAGATTTTGTTTTGTGGAAAATAAAAATATTTTTTTATTAATTGACTGGTGCTCTGGCACCAGTTTATTATAGATAAATAAAGTTTTGAAGGTACAAAGAGCAGAAAGGCATCCAACACCTTCAGCAAGACTTTTTTTGTATCAGCACCACTTACGCCTCTTAAAATCCTCTCCTTGGTCTTAGTGTCTCTATTTTGTCATTATGTATTTTTACAAAGAACTTGTAACTTATTTGTGATCATCGGTGCAGTCACAAATCTGTCCAAAATCAAAGCACAGAAATTAAGTTGGGTCAACCGAGGACCCCTGTATAGTCGGTGAGGAGAGGGAGATCTCAGAGGTTGAGAGTTCAGAGCACACATCAGGCTCTTAGAGTGCCTGCCTTTATCCCTTGACTACAAAGGGAATTTAGAGTGATGGTGTCCTTACATTAAGTGTGATGGTGTCCCTATGTTAAGTGCCTTAATCTGGCACCAACAGTGCTGATATAAACACTGGCCACCTGACATCTCTCCTCTAGACAGTAGTAGCAGCAGGACCTTCTCCCAAAGTGGGCATGAGAAACAGGGTTCCACATCATCCAGTGTGTCTTTTTTAAAATTTTCTTTTCCTGTCTCACCACAATATCAGTCTTTCCTTGTCTCCCCCATCCACACACATCTGCAGACACACATTGTGACATTATGTTACATTTCCTTTGAAAGAGGGCTTTTTTAATCTTTATTCATAGCTTTCCTTCCTTCCTTCAGCTGTGGATAAAGCAAGCAGATATGAATATTCAGAAGTTCATATCAGGAATATGGAACCCAGGGACTTGTTTAGATGATAAATATTTTGCCATCATCCATCTACCAGTTACCTTGCCCATTTTCAGCAGGAGAAAATGCATCATCAACTTTTGTTCTCAAAGCAAAAGGAGAACATTCATCTAAATCATGGAGAAAGCAGTCTATACTGAAGCTCAGAGGTATCTTTTCTTCTCTCTTTGTGGAATGAAAGTAGGGAGAGGAGATGATAAGCAAACAAATGCCAAACTAACAAACAAAAAATGGAGCAACTTAACCTTTTGTGAATATATGCTTTATAGAAAAGAAAAAAAAAAAAAAGGGTACAAAATATCAGCTCTTCAGGAGGGTTTTTTTTTCCTTGTTAGTGCCCTCCATTCCTACACACCCAGGATCCTAAACATCCTTTTCTGGTATGAGCAGATTCTCTTTGCATTGCCATAGCTGCTCCTAATGAAAGCTTTAGTGCTGACTTTAGTAGGAACAAAGATGGGTTGCCAATGAACACCTTCAAAAAATCTTTTCATTAATGCATCATCACAGTGATGTTAGCTCCATCCTTGTTCCTGACAGTTTCTTTTGAAACACCTTGTCCATCTCTCCATGAAGATGACAGTTGTTCATTAAAATGTCTGGAAAACCTCCTAAATGTCTTCGGTTCTGCTCCATGAAACAAGTCCTGTGTTTGTTGTGCCATAGGACAGGGACTGGAGATGACGAGTTGCAGCAAGGGCGGGTATGTTTCCTAGCAAGACTTTTGGGTTTACAAAGCTCTTCCTAGATGGCTAGTTATGGTCATCTCCTATTCTGTGGCCAGATGCAACAGCTAAATTCACAGGGGAGCTGATTGTCTACATCTAGGGCATGGAAATAAGGAGAGACCATAGTGTTGCCAATGAATGAAGTACCTCATTCTGTGGGGGAGTGTGATGGGAAGAAGCCCCAGTTGTACCTCAGCCTGTGAAGGAGGCTTTATTCAGTTGTTTATACCAGCCTATTATTGCAGCTTTCCTTCCCAAGTGTCTTGGTATGTTGGGACAAGTACTACTAGATATGTCTAAAAAAAATCAGGCGTTGCTAGATTGCATTGTTTCTACCACAGGCTAATCCACAGGCTGGGAAGGTGTAAAGAGAAAGGTGTAGTGTCATTGGCCCATGCTTTTATTTAAAGGATGGATGGTCTGATGGAGTCCATGCAATGCATGATGTACTTGTGCTCCACCAAGCTATGCAGCTTGACATAACTAGAGGAGCTGAAGATGCAACTACCTGACACTGCACCTCATGACGTGACAAGGAATCTTATCCTGATGAACCAGAGGCACCTGACAGAAACAGCTTTCAAACCAGCTGGAGAGAAAAAAGGAAGAGGACAGGATCTTTTGCAAGAATTTGGAGGCAGAAAAGACAGAGAACTTGCTGTAGGACATGCTGCCGAAACACATCAGCTTAAGGAAGCTTAAGGAATCAGCTTAAGGAAGGGGAAAAGGTGAATGCAGGTACTGCAGGTTCCTTTCTTTTCCTCTGCTTTTGTTTTTTATAGCATATCTGGTCTTCAATTTTGGAGCTCCCTTTATAACAGTGTGTTTACCAGAACTGTCCCAAGGTATCCTTTTTCTCTGTGTGATGAATTACAACACCCAGAGCATACAAACATCATCAGGGACCCTTACAGCTATGATGATTGGGAACAGATGGCTGCACATGAAGAACAGGCCTTGCCTGGGAACTCCAGCTATGAGCATTGCATCATAAATTCATGCCTGAGTGCCGCTGATACAAAGCTTTTCAAACGAGAACCCTGATATGAAGAAATAGAATTAGTAACAGCAACCAAAAGAGAAAGATGGGAATCTTTCTTATGCTTACAGGGAGCTTTTTTTTCAGCTATTAAACCAATTAATAGGATTTTGGCAAGCTACAGAAATCTGTTGTCAAAGTCTATTACTGACTTAGTCAAATAAGAATAGAAAGCTTTATGAAGAAATGTACATCTAAGAGCCGTCTTCTTCCTCAGGAGAATTTGATTCCTGCACAGTACTCTTCAGTGATGTTGTGACATTCACAAATATCTGCTCTGCCTGCGAGCCCATCCTGGTGAACATACTGAGTTCAACGTATTCCAAGTTTGACTGCTCAGGCAATGTCCATAGAATTTATAAAGTAAGTGTTTCTATTGCTGATTTCTTTGGCGGATTTTGTGTGTGTGTGTTTTTGTTTGATGGGTTAGTTTGCCTGGTTTGAGTTGGGTTTATGATGAGCTCTCTTCTGTCTAACCAAACAGAACCTGTGGTGATCATAGGAAGTGAAACTGACTGAAAATTTGGGGTGGACAGAGTTCTTTCAGAACTTCAACCATCAGATCTTGTAAAGTGACACTCTCTTGCTCTTTTCAATGCGTTGAGACAAGTATTTAGAGATCTTTTCAATTTTTCTTTCATCATCCATGTAAAAAAAAACCCCAAACAAACCAAAAAACAAACAAAAAACCCCTAAAAATGTGTCACTGGGCAATCTTTGAAATTATAAAAAAATTATTTGCTTATCCATGATAAGGGTTACTATTTATCCTTTCAATGGGTGAACATTCATGTCTTCAATGGAAATGGAGCACTTAGCACCTCATAAGACTGGGCCATTTCACATCTATGGGAACTTTTCCATTGACTTCAGTCAGTTGCAGGGATTGGGCTTTCTATGACTCTAGAATTTCCTGCTGTCAGGATGAAACAATAGGAAATGAATACCTGGTGGCTGGAGGCGTCACAGTCCCCATCATTAGCCATGCATTAAGAGTAGCCAATCTTGCATTTGGTATGGGATTTGCCCCCCAAGAGATCATGAACCCCATGACTGAGGAGCCAGTTCAGGTAGGAATGACTGAATTCTTGCTTTGCAATGGATGTTATATATCGGTAGATGCTTAAGCAAGACCTCAAGTTCCAGTGAAGGTCAACATACTTGAACTTCAGGTTAATATTCATGTTAAATGCTATGCTGACTTCAGGCATATAATTTTGCAGCAGAAAGAACTTTGCAGTTCCAGAATCCAGTAATGCACCTAAACATGCATTTAATGATAGCCAAGTAGTCCGTTCACTGACAATTTAGAAAAACAAGTACTCAGAAACAAACTCTATCTTTATTGGTGTTTGTGTTTAGGGATAACCAGAAAGTCTTTTAGTAACTTGGGCACAGACACAAAATAAGCGATGTAATAATTTATTTCGCACTTGCTTCTTGCTTGTAAGAACTGCTTATACAAGGGCATGTGTTAAATTGTTTGTTGAAAACATGGAATTTTACAACTCTTTATTGGCTAGCTACAAAACTATAAAATTAATTGGATATACACAGAATGCTGAATTTAGGGTGCTGGGTAATAAGGAGAATAGTCCAGCGGAGAGGTGTCCAAAGTGGTGTTTGCCATGAGTACAATGGAGCTGTAATCCCTTCTTGTCTTCTGCCAGTTGCCATCACCAGTGTGACAGTCACAAGACAGGAAAGTAACTAAACTGCTACACATCATCATTCTCTTCTTCTCCTGACAAACAATGCACTCTCTGTCATCAGCCCAAGGCTATGTCCTTGTTTCTGCAAGCAAGTGCACAGGTTCCTGCGGAGGAGTAACCTGCTGTGGGAGGTGGGGAACAGCTTGTTCAAGTCTGTGCATGGCATGCTTGTTCAAGAAGGACTGCTAAATATTCTAGGTAGTGTCAAGCAGAAGCTGATATGATATATCACATTCCCTTTTTGATTCATACCAACTGATGATAGTTGGGATCCACTCTGGACCAGTGCTGGCTGTTGATGGGAAAATGTTTGGAGACACTGTCAACACAGCTTCAGAGATGGAGAGTCACAGTCTTCCCAGGACCATCCACCTCAGCTCAATACCTTTAAGGTAGGGAAAAGTAAGTGCCAAATGGAACAAGCCAACGTGAGTATTTTCTTTCCTATCATTTCTGGCCAGAGCAGTCATACAAACAAGGGAGGGTTTGATATTATCTACAACAGGCTACTTTGGAGATTTCACTTGTGGGGTGTTTCTAGGATCAGTCAGTTCGACATATGAGTCGGTGGAAAAAGTACGTGCTTCAAGGGGTCAATCAAGTGTGTCTAAGAGAGACATCAAGGGAAGCTGTAAGTGGAGGTGTGAACAGTGCCACCCACAGACACATATCATGTGAACAGAATTATTTTCACATTTCCATCCACCACCTAAAATCCAGGTACTTAAATGGAGGACCAAGATTCTCCTAACCCTCACCTTGCAAAAAACCTAGCAAATGTGCTAGTCTCACAAGACTCAATTGTTGGCAGACAGATCCAGACCCTTCGGCAGTAGCGTGCTTCCCTGCCTGGACAGGTTTCCATGGGCTCAAGGCCTCTCAGAGCAATGGGGTGTACCGAGTGAAGTAATAACTTGGAAAGGGTATAACATCCACTGCCTTGTGTGTTTGGACTTTTTTGCTGGCAGGATCTCCTTCTCTTTCTGTTCAGGCTTTTACCTGGAGAAAGTTGAGCTGCAGAGGTTCTACTGATGATGCAGAGAAGTTTCTTGGCCACATAAACACGATTTTTTTGCAGGTACCTATAGGTTTTGTGGAATAATTGAGGCAGACCCTCTGAGAACTTAGGCTTGGTGTTTATACTTACCCTGCAGAAGAAAAAGGATTCTATTTCCTAGTAGTCCTGATTCTGGTTTCCTATTTTATACTCAGGTTCTCCAGCAGGGACGTGTTGGCTCTGATTTATGGTTCGCACATTTTTATTGGTCATGGTCTTTCAGAATAATTCACAGCTAAAGCAATTTTTGGGGCATCCAAAAGAGCAATGCTTAAAAATAAAATTTCCATGACCTGCAGTGATTTAGTACCTGGCACAAGTCCTAACCAACTCCAAACTCAGCAATAAATAACTTGCAGGAACAGTTTTCTTACTGTGGCATTACTTCCTCCCCTAGTGAACAAATAAAGAGTCCTACTCCACATTGCATACTCAGGCAAAAGTTCTGTTGGTGTTAACGGGACTTTTGCCTCAGTAGTCTAAAATTTGCTCAGCAGTTGTCAGTCACAGTGATGACACAGTGCATTGAAGCTAGTCTGCTCTGCTCCCTGTGTACAACAGAGGTTCTCAGCTGGCTATCTTACCTCCTAGTCACTTTGGGCATCATGTCATATCATGCAGCCCAGAGTGATTCTGGTTTTATTGGCAGGAGAAACAATGTCCAGTTTGTGAGATCAAGACATTTACATGTTGTTATATAAAGCAGGAAAAATGCTCTTCTAATGCACTTTAAAAGTTGGGCACCATAGAGTCTTTTTGACTTGCCTTGTGCATTGCCGACACATGCTCCCACGAGAACAGACAGAAATATTCATTAAATACAGTCACGAAATGCCGCTTGCTGTGCTCTACATATAACACCTTCACATATTTCACACCACCAATAACTACTCTAAAGTGCAATAACAAACAGCAAAATAAGTGTACAAATGAAGTCTTAAATGCCTAGAACAGAACCCTTTCTGAGAAGTCTTGCAAAGCTCTTTTCTGCTCAAAAAAATTGCTAGCAACAAATAATTTTTATTAGCACTGCAGAGCTAATGGAGCTGTAGGAGAGAACTCTGGATTCCTTTCTGATTCATGCCTCGCAGCGGAATTGTTAAGTTGCAGGATTTTTTATTTCTGGTGATGATGCATGAGCCAGAAAAGAGCAGAGGCTGAATGGTTGCAGAGCTGGCACTCATGAAGAAGATTTCCTGGTAAAAACTGAGCAAATCAGATCAGAAGCCACAAGTATGGACCCTCACACTATTTTTTCAGTTGGTTTGTTTGTGTGGTTGGTTTTTTACAGGCTCATTTTTCCTGTTTTCTTGTTTTGTTTTGCTTTGTGTGTGAAATGTGCATGCTTGAATGGAACCTGCCATTACAGAAGGCTACGCTGAGCCCCAGTCCTGCAACATGACATGCTTGGGCAGAGTGCTACCCACGGACAGGGAGGGAGGCAGGAGAGCTCCATGTCGTTTAGCTGTCTACCCATGTGCTGTACATTGTGACCTAGATTTTCTGGGAGGGGGGGTCTGTTTGAATTCATTTGTACAGCTACTTAAAATCCAGAGAACCCACCCTCCAACAAGATTTTTTTTAAAAAATGTCTCCTTTCTCAAAATAAATGAGCTTTTGATATCGTTTCCAGTCCAGGTAGATCCTTATCAGAAGTAGCAATCTGTGGTATATTGACTGCTTGGAGGATCAGGGCTGACACTATTAGGTGCCTTTATATAATGCTATATAAAATGACATAGGACACAGGGAGATGTTTACATCCAGAACCAATTACAGCACAAATCCAACACACAAGCCCACCCAGAATAATAAGCTATTACTTTGGGTAACATTGTTCTGGCCATCAAAATGTACCCAGCACTAATGATGCTGCACTGTCATTTCAGGTTTTAATTTCTTTTTGATAATTCTTGGTCCCATTGTTGCCGTAGGCCTCCTTGTCCTAACTTCCACATTTTCTCTAGTGCAAAGCTCTGCCAAATCAAAACTTCAAAACAGATGAAAGAAGAGAAACTGAAGAGGAAGTGAAAAGGGAAAAGGGCCACATGTTTCTTGAAGAAGAATCCGCATGCAACTGTGGATGAAATCAAAGCCTCACTGCAGCCAGGCTGAGCAGAAAGGCATGTAGAGAGGGCCTGCTGGCCCAGTATAAAGCAGATAAAACAACATTGCTCTGAATTCTGGGAAAGAGTAGCAAGCTCAATTTATTTTGAAGTGTCAAGTAATTTAGCCCTTCTTCATTTAAAGACCAAAGAAAATCCTTCAAGAAATTCAATTTATATCACAGTGCTCAGTTATACCTCCTTTTCCCCTTCCCTGTTGGCTTTCAGTGAGCAGACTGGATGATATGAAAATGAGAAAGCAGGATGTCTTTTGAAAGTAGGTGAAGAGGAAAATTTAAGCAGTAGACACAGAATTAGATCTATGCATCCCCATGCTTGGGAAACCATACATGTAAAACAGGGAAACACTGTCCTGGACCAAAACAGATAGTGCCCAAGCACTCGGAACTGGAGGACACAACACAAAACTTACGTGAATACGATAGCAAACAACATAACAGCTAAAGTTTTCTTTGTCTGAGTAACTTTAATATTTGTGGAGAGTGTCAGTGCAAGGGGGAAAGGAGAGGCAACAAGCACCCAGAAGCAGGAATGGGGGAACATGTCTTCAAACAGTCTGGGCTGACCAGGAGACAGACATGCAGAAGGACGAGGGAGCAGGGGGGGGAGAATTGCAAAGGGTCAGATGCACAAATAGAAGCTCTCTCTGGGGTGTAGGAAAAGGAAGTTTGAGGGATGATTTATGTTTAGAAACATGACTCAAATGGCTGGTTTTGAGCCCTGTTTCTGAAAAAAATTGCCCCAGCAAATGGAACATAGGCTACCCCCCACCTTCACATGCGGCAGCCTATGCTTGCACAGAAAGGTGTGTCTCCTTGGGCCATGTACCACCCTACCTTCTGCCAGCGGGAGCCAGACAAAATCTGTGAGTAATGCACCTCTGCCCCTGAGAGGAGGAGATTTCACTGCAACATGCTTAGCTGCCTGTCTTTGAAATGCCCATGGATGGGGTGTTTGCTCCTACCTTGCAGTAAACAAAGAAAACAAGTATCAGCAATGTACCATGAAGTGGCCCATGAACCTTGGTCCAGATGCAAATACTTTGCCTGCTCATTGGCTCGTATATCATTCCACACAGGGATAGGACCTCACCATAAAGAAAGAGTGAAATACTGGTAGAGTGGGAGACTCCATGGCAGAAAGCAAGTCAGCAGGATCCCACTTCCCATCTAGTGAGACAAAAAGGCTATTGTTTCTGCCAAAGACAACGTTTTGAACCTCAGGAGTGTGGAAACAGTAACAGATTTCTGAATTCCTCCTCCTCCTCCATGCATGTAGCCACCAGTCTGTAGCTAGCACATGGAGGAATGCAGATCCTACGTGTGCTAGGCATGCTGGGGATGGTGCTGGGATCAAGGAGGACAGCAAAGCTCATTTCCCACTTTTGTGCCCAAATTACATATGGGAATAACAACATGAAGGTGGAGGAACACTGTCAGATCAAAGGTCTGTCTAGCTCAGCAGAGGCCAGTAGAAAATTCTTAGAGAAGACCCTTATGAATGGGAAATGCAGAGACTGAGTCTCCACTTGGCATCTGCTCCTGGTTTCCAGCAACCAGCAACTTAAAGGCTCTCTAGGTCCGGGGTTGTGTCCAGACCACCAAGTTTAACAGCCACCATGGACTTACCCTCTCTGAATTTGTCTAATCCCTTTTTGGACCCATTACTCTGTAGCTCTGTGATAGCTGTGCACACAAATGCAGCTTGGCAACTATACATGCCCTTGTGTGGATGTGAGGATCCAAGCAAGGCTGTGCTCATTAAAGGAAAATAAAATGTAAGAAAGCCTGGCCCTTAAGAGCCTTCCTTCACTCCCACTCCTCTTTTGAGTCCTTGGTTTCCAGGCTCCTCAGGGCATGAGGTATTGTCACCTCGGCTTTCTCCCTTCTCTAACTCTTTCCCGAGGCAGATGCTGTAGGAAGCCTGGGCAGCGAGGTGGTCACTGTTATGGAGCACACCGATAACAAGCAGCTGCTCACCACAAGCAGCACTGCCAGCAGTGAGTACGTCAAAGGCTCATTTTAAAATGGTCCTGATACTTTATTTCACACAAGGGGAGGTGGGCTGAGGATTATCCAGATGAGCCTAGTAAAGCCAGGCCATACCTCATCTGGTTGCTATGGCAAATAGTGCCCTGAGGGCCAGATTTTTTTCCACAGCCTTTATGTGCTCCACTCTTCCTGATCGCCCTGAGAGCAAGGCAACTAAGTCCCTGTAAAATCTGGCTCTTTGGCTTTGCTACCGGACCCCTCACATCCCTGACAATTTCCCCCTGTTTGTTGCTGGCGGAAGCTGTGGCTTTGTTTGCTGACCTGGGTTTGCACCTGGTCCCTGGATGTTCCTGAGGCAAAGAGTCATGATCACCCATGCCAGTGGAAAGCCGTGCTCCAGCCTGGTGGACTTGCACAGCAGCAACAGGATTTGGCAGCAGAGATTTATGTTAGTGCGAAACCCAACCATAGCTATAGGGCATCGCTACCAGGTTCCCACCGCAGCAAACCATGCTAAATGACAGATTTCAAATTTTACACTGTGTGGGACCCTTTAACACAAGTTGAAGCAGTTTTATAACCTGATTTGGCCTTATTCACTCTGAACACTGCTGCCATTAACTACATTATTAATCCGGTCTGGTCACAGCAGAGTTCACACTTTTATGCGTTGACGATGAATTACTATGAGGGTCATTTACTTCGTGTAGAACAAGCCATCACCTCCCAAGCTGTTTTGGCAACCAGTCCTGCTGATGCCAAATCACCTGCCTCTCCAATAGCCATTTGCCCTGCAGCAGCCTCAGTTCAAAATCACAAGTCACCTTCATCACTGAGTTTTCAAGAGTGTTTTCAGGGAGTCTGGAATCTCCTGGGGACATTGTAAAATCGCTGTTCACTTCATGGGGAAATGAAGGTAGATAAGTCAGTACAGCTCCAAGGAAGAAAAATGGATATAAGACTGCAGACACACTGTGCTTCTACAACGTCACTCCCTCAGCCCATCATCCTCACCTCTAGTCTGCTGGGTAACAGTTGCAAAGCAGAAGGTGATCGTTCCCAGGACTCTGCGCTCCACTCCTGTGGTTGGGTATGTTCCTTCAAGCCACCTCACGTGCATTTGCTGTGCCTCTTTATGCTCCACCCCACCTGTCATCCTCTGTCTCCCATAAGCAAGTTTCGAGCACACTTCTGCTCTGAGGTTTTTGGTTTTGCTGCTTTTGGTACACGACTTGTATAACTGGTGATATGGCAGATGACAAAGGAAACCAGAAGTGAAGTAGCAGCTCTGTCAGACAGAGCTGGCCGCTATGCACCAGCCCTGTCCAGGAGAACAAGCGAGTCCCACAAGACAGCACGGGCATCTAAAAAAGGGGCTTGTCAACTTCACCAGAGTTTTCTCCTGGGGTGGCTAACAAGCTAGATATGTTCACACTGAGGACTGCTTGGAGATTTTCCTGGCACCTTTTTTAACACTTCGTTTTGTTCTCACTTGTTATCTGCCAGCAGCTGAAGCCAATTGGCTTAATGGGGAATGTACAAAAGGGAACAATGAAGAGTGACTTTCCAATCAGACAAGGATGCAGAGATTTAACAATGGCAATGGACATCCTAGGCTCAGTGTTTTGTCATAATACATGGAAAATAAGGAACAATAAATTGCAGAAAGTCTGATATTGAGCACTTTAATGAAAAAAGATTATGAGTTTTCAGTCCAGACTTTAAGAATGCCAATACTATGTAATAAAGAACGTAAACAGAAGTGTTCAGTGCCTTTGCTATCGAGTCCCAAAATGAAAAAAGATTAAGTTTTATTACTTATTTTTAAAAAATCAAATACAATCTAGAGCCTTTCTCTTTGGCTGCTAATATAAAGATGATGATGAGATATAATGTCATGACACAGTAACTACCCTTTAAAGGAGGAAAGAACCCCCAAACTTTGGTTTGCTAATATGACGTTTGCTGAGAGACTATTTTAATAAAAAACATACAGGATGAGGGCAGGTATCTACAAGCTGGATCTGGAGCCATAATTCAAGTCCTCTGCACTATACAGAAGATTCAGAGGTAACATTGACCAAGGACTTTAGCTCCCTATGCTTGATTTCATTCACAAGTGAAGCGCAGCACAAAGTGAAGCATGGGGAGCCAGAGATCCGGTAGTAGGCGGCCCATGTAATACTTTGGCTAAGAAACTGAGATTGTGTCCTCCTCTAAGGTCTGGAACAGCAAGTACCTTAAAGTTATTACTTACAGCTATAGTAGATATTTTCAGCCTTAGGTCTCTGTGACCTATGGAGACCAGGAATGCCTCTTGTTAGCAGACTTGAATTTACTAAACAGAGATGTGTCCTTCCCTTAGAAAAACTTTAAAGCGTCTGTAAACAAGAAAGAAAGAAGTTGGAAACCATAACTACAGAATTGAGTAAATCTGTGACTTCTGGCCCCAACACCTGCTTGATTCTCATGGTGATGGGCTCTGCCCCTCCTTGATGTCTGAACAGACCCGCCTGAATATTTTGCCTGTGATTTCTTCCTTTTCTGCTGCAGGCATTCCCAACATCAGAACTCATAAACAGCTCACGGTAGCCTGGTTACTCCTTGACACAATTTAGCCCCTTCATTGTAGGAGCACCAGATGCCTCACCAAGCTACATAAGCACTATTTGATTTTGCTCAAGGGGAAGCAGACACAGAAAGACAAAATGACTTGGCCAAGGTCAGGACGTGAACAAGAGAAAGCTAGGGCTCTCATCCTCCACAATCCCTTCCTTTCTGTTAGGTCATCCATAGAAAAGGTCTCACAAGTACTCCCAGGCCCATCCCTGGATGATATAAGAGTGGTGCAGGGCTGGCAAGCATTAACTCATGCTGTCCTGTCTCTGTGAGTGCACTACTACCCTCCTTGACCGGAAACCAGGTGAAGGCAGTGCTGACCTGTGATTATTATGGCCTGTTTGAGCTGGCTGTGTTAGCCACATTCACACAACTTCCAGAGTTGTGTGCCTCAGCAGTGGTGTGCAGAGCCAGGTGCCCTGGCCCACAACAGGTCACATCGATGTGCCCTCACAGATGTCATGGCCTGCACTAGGCTGGGCATTCAGCAGCAAGGCATTTACCTGGAAAGGAACAGCAGATGGGACCAGGTGTGGTTGGATGGCCACAGTTGTATGGTGAATAAGCAGCCAGTGACAGGAAGGAAGCAATGCACTCAGCTTTAGGAGGGAGATGTTCAGCTCTAGCAGTCCAGAACTCCTAGCTTTGTTAGGTTTTATGCCTGGTTGTGCCATTTCACATGTGTGTTAAATGAAGCAGAAATATTTGTGTCTTCTGGCATCTGTATTAAGACTACAATAACTTTGAAGGATATTCCAAGGACGTTCTTCAAGCTCTTCCATGATCTATGAAAAAAGAACTTTGTCTCCTGTTCTTGGAGGAATGTTGATGTGTCTAAATGTCACAAGGGGAGAGGATGAGGATTTCATAATCACCAAATCATTCACTTCTGCCTAAAGGGAAGAACTTTCAACCCCAGGGTTGAAGAGGGACACCAGTTTTGAACCTTAGGGGTATTTTACTTTCTTGGATATCCCATTTCTATTTCCTGCTCACTGTCCTACCAGAAGATGCCACTATGAACAGAGAATTAGTGATTAAATGCTTGGATTATTTCTACTAATTATAAGAGTTGGCAGCTAAGCTGCATTTCCTTGCAATGTTAAATCATCTGTGAGTGTGAGCATGAAACCTCTCCCGTAGGACACCCAAGTACCTTCTCCACTGATCAAGACAGTATGTCAGATGGTCAGGTAATAGGGCAAAGGCTGCAGCCTTAGACTGTAGGAGGACTCCTTCAGGAGCAGAGAACCCACTAACAGAACGCCCATCCGTTGTTTTGTGTCCACTGGGCGATGAGTAAGCTGCTGACAGATGAGGCCAGCTAGCTGTCCTTTGAAAGAGAGGTCAGAGAGTACTGCAGAGTGGAACTGTAGATGTATGACTGCAGAATGACAAAGCCCTGAGGGGGAAGCCAGATGTGGGATTTCCCTGCTCAGTAAACAAGATACGGTATGTGTGCACCCAGCAAATGTACTCTTGACCCTTCTGTGATGGTCTTAATCAAACCAGATCCTGTGTGGAGGCAAGGCACTACAAACCTTTTGAGTAGAAAGGAGTTGCTTGAGTGTCTTGGGATGCTCTCTCTTCAGGAGAGCAGGACGACCTCCTGCTAGCTATCTCCCTCCTCCATCTTATGGACCACATCTAATCTTAAAAGGCCTGGTAATGACTGTGCTTTGATTAAGGCCACTGAGAATTATTGATTTTCCATTTGGGGAGGAGATTATGCGTTGAACTGAAACAGAAAGAAAAAAATTCCCAATATTCAGCAGAATGAAACAATTAATTCTGGCTGACTGAAGCATTTGAAGTGACCCCAAACAAATGCTTTCCTTCCATTGCCTTGGGGCTTTAAAAAAGGCAAAGAGGCAAAGAAAGACAGTCAGATGGGGAGGCTGTGTCCTAGCCAAAGCTGTTGAAAGAAATGCTGCCTTTCTCCTCACTGTGGCTGAAGGTCTTAAGCAATAGTGAGTGGGGTCTCTTGCCCAGGACGTGTACAAATGGGCTTCAAAGCTTTGGTCTGCTCAGTTCAGAGCTAACAGAGTTGCATTGACATCTCATGGGAGGGTGAGAGGATGGGCACATGCTCTGGGTGTTGATGTTGTTCCAATTTCTAAAAATGGTAATTGTGCAGGCAAGAGGAAGTAAATGTGTGATGAGGAGGACTTGAGGTTGGAGATGGAGGAAGGGGCAGTGAACACCCATCTTCTTGCACCTGACACTGAGAATGACCAAAAACCACAAATGAGTCAGGACAGCTTCAACCAGGATGGTGGGGAGAAATTCCTGATGGTGGGGAGATTCAATTGGGAAGCCTTTGCACAGAGCCATGAATTGGGCAGTAGGGGCATTTGCACTCAGGTTAAAAGTATTTGAACTGATTGCCTGTGTACCAGGTAGTTAGGGGGAGCTCCAAAAATAACCCCTCTTTGCAAAAGGGGCCCAAGACCCCTGAGAAACCAAACCCTCCAGATGGAAATGGTTTGTATTAGAAATGTCATCAGTGAATATAAATAATGCTGGTGGCCACCCACTGCTGGCTTTTGGCAAATTAAAGGTGTGCCCAACCCTCATCTCTGAACGCATTCCTTCTATCAGCATTACCACAGGTACAAAATGAAGGACAAACATAATATGGGAATTTACTGAGCCTTTGAATACACGATATGATGGCACATTCATTACCTAGACTCACTGGCTGCTAACCGTGTCATTTACTTGGGTTGCTTGTTCTGCCAAGTCCTCATAAGTCATCAGGAGAAATGCACACACATTTCCAATTTTTTACATGAAATAGAGTCACGGCACAGGCTTTCTTATATTTTGCTTCTATGGAAAATACTTTTTTTTTTTTTTTTTTTTTTTTTTTTACCCGGCAGTTTTCCTCCTACACATCTTGTAGACAAATAAACAGCCCCACAATCTAGCCAGGGAGGTTAGCAGGCTTGATACTGTGCTGTGTCTAACGGAGCCAGTCTTTTACATATGTTATATATTCACCTTTTCTCTGGCATCTGCATTGCACTTGGGAAAACACTCGCACGCAAAGGGATGGGCTCTGGGGAATGGAGAAACATTATCTAGCACGGGAGTACTCAATTAATTTTCAGCAAGCAGCTTTTATAATACATAACATACACTTAACATAATACACTTTGGTCTTGTGCCAGAGATTCTAAATGATTAGGCTGTATCAATTTACTCTTGAAACACTGATTAAAATCTCAAAACTTTCATAGCAAATGATGCATGAACCAGAATCTGAAATGTGATGATTGAAATATTGCAATGTCACAGATTCATCACACAGCCTTTCCAAATCCACTCTCGGTTTCAGCTGGCCCCTTAAATGTTCTACTCACACGTCCTAGTGATCAGCTTTTTTCTCCCCCTCTGTCTCCCCCTCCCCAGCCCTCTGCCTCTTGGAAAGATAATAGCCAGGCCTTAATTGAAGCAAACAGGTCATTAAAAGAGCAATTTTGTAGACATTTGCAATGACAGACATTCATTCACTGCCAAAGACAAGCAAAGAATCAAGGACTGGATATTCCACACGCATTAATTCTACCATAGACCAAATCAAAGTTAAACATCCTCCTCCCTTCTTACTGTGAGAAATTTCCATTGGGCACAGAATTTAAACAAAGAAAAATGAAAAATAACTACTCAGCTCTTGCCCTGTGGATTGTGCCCTAGCCTCAAAGCAGGCCTTGACAAACAGTGTCACACCTTCTCCTCTGAGAAGGAGGACTCTCATCTCCTTTTTTTTTTGTGCACAGTCACATCTCATCATTTGTTGCAGATAAGAGAGGTCAAATCACCCCAATTACTTTTACAACCTCTCTGTAGGATGAGTCTCATCACAGTGTCACTAAAATGCACTTAATTCCCACTGGAATACAGAATCTCCAAGCCAAATTGCCTGTTGTGTGAAGCACGTTGTCCAAAGAAGATGCCTGACCTAGGAACCATTGTACGAGAGGCTTTTTTTAAAATGATACTTTAGCAGCAAGCAATTGCTATAAATCTAGTATTGGGTCTCAAAAGTCTATAAAGATAAGTACACTTGGCCTTCTTCAAACTGCCAACTACAGGTCCCTTACGTAGCTGTCAAACTGCAGTGTCTCCATGGAGACGTGATGTGCGATTCAGATAGTCTGATGGTGAGGACGTCCTGACCTGGGCCGGCAAGGAAGAGCAGTCATTGCCCTGAAGGTAAGCATCTGAGCCTGGACTCATCTCGTTTAACTTCAGGTCAAGTTGAGAGTCTCATTACACTAGGATTTTTTCCCACAATCCATAGAGAGAGGCATCACCAGACCATTTTTTGGCACTCGAATGACCGCACATTTCTGTCTCTAGTGACTCTGGAGGGAACTGAGCTCCTAACAAGGCATTCAGTTAAATGTCTAAAACAAGGCAGGGTGACCTGGGCCAGGCAGTAGCCCAGTGTAGCTGCCTCCACGTGAACCATCTATGTGCTGTGTTGCCAAGTCCACAGGCAGGTTAGGACCAACATGCCTGGCCATGACTGGCATCACATTGGCATCTACGGATGCTAGGAACTAGGGCCTGGGGAGATGACCTCTCCTCCAAACATTTTAGGGGCCATGCAAGGGAGGGAGAAATCAGAGGAAAAAGCATATCACCCTTTCAAGGTGCAGTGTAGATGCCTGGCTAGAACTAGCGGCAGTCCCATGAGGGGTCCCCTCTTCCCAGCTGGCAGTGCTCTCAGCTAGGTTTTCTGCGTGTTTGAACCCACCTCTGTGAGATCTCCTGGTCCATCATACACCACTGTTAGGGGACAACTTCTGTGTTCTTTTCAGAGCTTTTACTCTGCTCCAGCTCAGGCTGTATGTATGCAAGAAGGAAAAAAAATCCAACAAACCACCCAACTGAATGAGATCATTTTTTTCTCATCTCAGACATTCAGCCTGCTAGCCAGGGTGACTGGAATAAAGCAGGGAAGCTCTTTTTCCATAGCAAGCCATCTGGTTGACATAGACTCACACTGATGCTAATCTGTAGGTTTCTTTCTTTTTATTTTTTTTTTTTTTCCTGAGGAACACTTCATCTGCAGCTGTAAATTCAGACCTGCTCCCTCTGTGTGCGGAGCATTCATTTTGCACACATATTTATTACCGCATTATGCCCCATTGTAGGTGTCAGGAAATCATTGTTATCCTTGGTGTGTCTACGTTGTTCTAATGTCAGGGATGTACTTTCAAATGGAAATTAAGCAATTATGTTTCACATGGGGAAACCTGACAGACGCATAGATTTTTACACCACTGGCAATGTCGCTGTCACAAAAGCAGACATTGTTCTCGGCGGACTGTCAAAGAAATATAATGTATTTCAAGAGCAAAGCAGGGCGGGGGAGGGGAGCAAGGAGGGGGAACGTAGGGTAATTAACTGTGTGATTGGAGTTCATAGATCATGGAGCTGTTTAACTTCAAAATGCAATAACGACATGACACTGAGGCTACTTAACTCATCCTTGAAAATGAGGTTTTGAGTAGTCTTTTAAAACACAAATAAATGCTTTCAACCCTATCTTCACCTCCAGCCCGGTTAAACCAGGATGCTACTATGTGTTTACTATTTGCACTGTTTATTTAGGAATTGGTTTAAGTAACCACCAGGACAAGTGCTGTAGGAGGAAAGAGCCATGCTGGTTCCCAGTTTATTAAAGATCATCCCTCTAGCCAAGGTGGCCGGGCAGTGTCCTTGGGGAAGGGAGCTGGGGGATCCTTCGCCTGGTGAGAACCGTGTGCCGCAGGTTGGTGCTGCACATGAAAGAGGGACAGGGACCTTCTGCTCCGTCCCCATGGCTCCATCGTTGTAATGCAGCACACATCGCTGGTCTAGAGCCTCGTGCATCACAACCCGCCTTCCCTCCTCCTCGCCTCCCCCCAGTTATTTTTGGTTAGTTACAGGCTTTATTCAGCAGTCTTTTGTGTAACTCTTCTCTGCCTTTGGTCATTAGCTTCATACTACTCCCCCGAGTGTAATAGACCAACAGCAGTCCAAAGCCAGCAGCCAGTGAGCACAGGCAAGGGGCTGTACTTGTGCCCAGTTGAAATCAACAGGAATCTGGGGCCCAAGGAAGAGAATATCTTAAAAAATGAAGTCTTTTTTAAAATGTTTCAAATATACACCAGTAAACCCACATGTTTTACAGCAAGGGCTGTAAGGAAGCATAGCGGTGTATATTGAAAACGAAGCATTCCGTTAAACAGACCTCTAGACAAGATCAAAAAGCACTCAGCACTGTTCAGGGAGAATTTATTTGCCTGATGGATATTTTAGATGGGCAAATCCTGAAGTCTTCACTAAGACAAAATTCTTACAATTGAGATTGCAGAGGGATGACTGATGATAAGGACTCCTGTAAGCCAAGAGCTGCGTGAACACAGCTGAGGAAATGGGCCTTGCCTCAAGGAGCTCACATTAAAAATACAAGGCACCACAAAACCACTGACAGGGGGGAAAAGCAGAGATTTCTATCTTTCCTACCCTCCATGAGGCAAAGAAAAGGTATGTATCTCACCCCACGTCTCAGTGGAGTTTTGGAGCAAGCCAAGAATTGAATGCAGACCGTTGAGATGCCAGTCTGGGCTTTTAAGCTCCTCCTCTGTTCAGTCAGGTCACCTTTACCTATATGAGAGGGGAATAAAACCCACAGCTGTTGGTTTGGGTCCAGCTGGGTGCCGGTGTCCAGGGTCTGCTGCTCCTAGAGATATAGAGCAGAAGCACTTGTTGGCACCTGGACACATCTGTTGAACCCGAGACCCTACCCCATCCCTGCAGCCCAAGGAGCCTCGCTGGGAAACTGCCCACTGCCACCCATAGGTCTTGGGCTGGGAACCAGTGTTGATGTCATTGGCTTCAGGACATGAACCTTTCTGTCTCTGTCTTCTGCAGCTCCCTGCTCACTTTTCCTACCTACTCACTGGCCCGGGTTGCAGGCTCTGGTTTTAATTCTTTTCCTGGTCGCCCAGGTAAGGCATCACTCGTTCATTAAGACACCCCCCTCCTGATCCTCCTGTCTCATTTATTTCATTCTCAGCCCCTTGCCGAAGACAAACCACATGAAACCTGAAAGCTCCTTGAGGAGTTTAAAGATCACTGGATGAACAAGTGCTGCTGTAATGCCTGTAGATTAGCACCACATGGCTTCTTCAACAAGAGACAAAAATCAATGCCCCCACAGATTAAGTGGCTAAAATGAACAAACAAACAAGCCGAAATGATAGACCTCCCTGTAAGTGCAGAAGGGGTATCAGTATCAGCATCAGCATCAGCTGGGCTCCTGTCAAGCAAGGCTGGGGTGGAGGGAGATGACATTTTTGACCCTCCACAAATACATGTTTTACAACAACCTGTCAAAGCGCACAAAATCTTTCCTAGGAATATTTGCAGCTGATAGGGTGCTAAAGGAGAAAGACAAGTTAGTGATGCTGTCAGGACAGTGGGCAACAAGTAATCCACAGGCACAGCAGTGCTGCCACACCTAGGCGTAAAGGGCACAGGCCATCCCAGGAAGCAATGAATCTGAGAAAAAAGCATGGCGTGGGCCCAGTGTACTACTGATGAGATACTGGCTCTGCTCCTGTCACTGCAGCCGAGGAGGCAATTGCCCATCATTGCTGCCGGGTCATGCTGCTGGCTGCTGTGCAGCTCGCTGTCCCCAGGCCCCAGGTCCTTTCTGCAGAGCTGCTCCCCAGCTGGGCAGCCTCTGGCCTGTGTTGCTGCAGGGATCCTTCCTTTCCAGGTGTAGAACTTGCATTTGTCCTTGTTGAATTTCATAAGGTTACTGTCAGTCGGTTCCTTCAGCTTGTCTCAGTCCCTCTGGATGGCAGCCCAACACCTCAGTATATTGAGTGATCCCAATAACTTGGTGGCATCTGCAAACTTGATGAGAGCACACTCCTCACCTCATCCAGGTCGCTGATAAAGTTGTTAAACAGGACAGATTCCAGGATAGACCTGTGATACCCCACTTGTTACATACATCCAGGTAGGGTCTGACCAGTAACCATGACCCTTCAAGCCTGGCCCTCCAACCAAGCTTTTACCCATCTGGTTGCGCCCCCATCCAGACCATAATGTCCTAACCTGGGTACAAGAATACTACGGGAACGTGTGTAAAAAGCCTTACTAATATCAGTGCAAATTGCATTCACTGATCTTATCTGAACCACAAAACCAGTCATTTTATCTTAGAAACCCATCAAGTAGGTCAGGTGTGACTTACCTTCTTGTAACTCTGTGTTGGTTTTCTCCTTCACATTCCTGGAAAAGTGCTCCAAAAGTACTTATTCCATGCTTTTCACAGGGACTGTAGTGAGGCCAGCTGTCCTTTAGTTCCCTAGATTACTCTTGTGTCTTTTTTTGGAGACGGGTGCAATGTTCATCTTTCTCCAGTCATCAGAGACCTCCCTCAGTCTCCACAACCTTTCAAAAATGATAGAGAGCAACCTAGAGAAAGTGTCGACCTGAACTCTGATTAACTTTGGATGCAGCCTGTCAGTCCCATTAACTTGTATAAATTGGATTCACTCGGGTAGTCCCTGATTTAATCCTACCCTGCTGGTTGTTCTCCATGAACCCTTTCAATGCACACAGAGGTCTGGGACACCTTTTTTGGTGAAGACTGAAGCAAAAGAAGGTGTTAAGCAGGTGTCCACTACAATATATCACCTGTCCTATTCAGCAACAGGCCCACATACATCTTGTGCTTCAGGTTCCTGACACCATCCCTTCATGCCTGGGAAATGTCTCTAAATTTCTTATCTGGCCGTGTTTCCACCTCCCGTGTGCTGCCTTTTTGCACTAGAGCTGTATTATGAGTCCCCTGCTTTACCAAGCTGGTCTCCCAGTCTAATTGTTTTCATTTTTTGGGATGAGTTGTTACTCTGCTTGGAGGATGCTGTCCTTATAGACACGTCAACTTTGATGAGGTCCTTTGCCCTCCAGAGCAGCCTCCATGGGATCTCACCTACCAGTTCCCTGACTAAGCTGAATTCTGCTCACCTGAAGTCCAGGGTCTGTATTCTGCTGCTTTCCTTCCTCACTCCCATTAGGATCTTAAACTCCAATATTTCAGGGTCATTATAGCTAAGGCTGCCATTACCACATCCCCAAGCAGTTCTTCTTTGTTAGAGAACAGCAGATCCAGCTATGCATCACTCCTGGTTGGTGCATCCAGTTACCTGAGAGAAGGAATTCTCTCTGACACCATCCAGAAATCTTCCTGACTGCTTGTGTCCAACTGAATTGCCCTTCCAGCAGATGTTAGGTAGGTTAAAATCCCCTGTGAGAACCAGGGTCTGTGATTCAGAGACTTCCTCAAACTGTTTAAAGACTTCATACGCTTCCTCACTCTGGCCTGTGACACACTCCCATCATGATGTCATACTCACTGTCTTCTCTTCTGGTCCCATCCCACAAGCTCTCAACCAGGCTGTTGGTCCTGTAGAGGAGCTCCATACATCCAAACCACTCCTTCACTTGTACAATAGCCCCTCGCTTCATCTTCTCCACCTCTTTCCTGAGCTTGTATCAGTTCATCACAGCTCTCCCTTGGGCAAACTGTCCCACTATGTCTGTTATACCAATGGTGGTGTAGTATAGTGGCTGCATGCAGAGCTCTAGTTCTTCCTGCTTGTTTCCCAGACTGAATGTATTTGTGTAATTACACTTGAGGCAAGTGTCCCTTTGCCATGCTATCATTTATGAAATCTTTCTTTCATCCAACATGCTGCAGCCTCTGCTTTTGACCTTGTACACTGCTGCCTCACTTAACTGGGTCATCATTGCTGCCTCCCTCCCTTGTTCTTCCTAGTTCAGCTTTCCTTTCCAGGCTGGTCAGCCTATTGGCAAAGCAGCTTTTGCTATACTTTGTCAGGTGGATCCCATCTCTCCCTCACGGTCCTCAATCCTCAGAGTGGGTCCCATGGTTGTAAATGCCCAATTCCTGTTGACAGCAGGTGTGCAACCAGGTGTGGACCCACTTGACTCATTATTCCTCCCCAAACCCTTCCTTTCACTCATGGAGACCAGGTATTGTGAGTATAATGTCTTAGGCTCTGCCAGCCTATAAACATAAGTATGTTAATACACGCTGTTCATTTAAACTCAGTGCTTCCAAACCCCAGGAGAGCATTTAGCAACCCAACATTCTGCTCAATAGGATTTGTGTGGTTACACTTTGGCAGAGTTGAAAATACTCACACACACATAGAGCAGAACACATGGACACAAATATGAGGACATCTGAGAATGTCACTGTTTGTAGTTATTCTGAAAGTCCTCTGGGACAGATACTCATCTCTCAGTGGTCTTCAAAGCCAAGTAGGACTTTTCTGTACACTGTAAAAATAAGCAGCTCTTCTATAAAGAACTGCTGAAAAAGGCCATGGAAAACTCTGGACCCAGAATCTCTCTGATCCTTGTAAGTGCTACTGGCAAACTCACTTCTGTGGTGGTTTTCTCTTAAAAAGGTCCAGTAATGGTTTCTTCTTGCCATGGAGTAGCATGTCCATTCTAATGAGTTACTGCTTTTTAGTTGTTGCCTGCTACCTAGTGGTTTTCACATACCACTGGCACAAGTAAAGAAGAACATTTACTGCACAACTCCCAGACAAAATGAGAGGATGGAAAAGTGCTGAACCACAGTCCTCTTTGCTCCCCTGTGCTGTCCAAGCTCTCTCTCTCCTCTCTGCCCTTCCTACCTCTGCTCCTTTATTTCCCATCCTGAGCCTTTTCCCCCCATAACTTCCTGCAAAAAACCCCAAACCAACTCTGATCCCTGTAGGAGATCATTTGGCCCATGCTGCTAGTCACTAAGCAGTAGCCCTGGAAAGGAAATGTCAATCTCTTCAAGCCCAACATGTGCACACAGGGACAACTAGCCTTGGAAATAAAAAACACAGCAGGCAATCCTCCCTGGAGGTCTCTCCTCTGCCAAAGCTGCACTCTCTAACCAAGTGGCTGGGAAAAAAGGACATAGCACACTTGGTGCAGTTCTGTGGCAGTACATCCATTACAGATTTGACAGAATTATAGAACAGCCCAGGTTAAGATCATCTGGTCCAACCTTTTGTGAGAAAGGGTGCCTAGATGAGATTATTGAGCGCCCTGTCCAATCACATCTTGAAAACCTTCAGTGATGGGGTCTCTGCCACATCCCTGGGGAGTTTGTTCCGGTGAATGATTGTTCCTACTGCAAAAAAATTCTTTCTTATGTTGAGATAAAACCACTCCCAGTGCAACTTATACCTGTTGCCCCTTGTCTTCTCCATGTGATTCCTCAGGAAGAGAGAGCCTCATTTCTCTTTGTAGCTGCCCTTTGACTACTGGAACGCAGTGATGAGGTCCCCCCTGAGCTTTCTCTTCTCCAGCAAGAAAAGACCTAACTCCTTCAGTCTTTCCTCATAGGGTAAGTTCTCCAGTCCTCTGATTATCTTTGTGGCCTTCCTTTGGACCCTCACCAATCTGTCCATGCCTTCTTTGAATTGTGGGGACCAGAACACAATTCTCCAGGTGCGTCCTGGCAACCACTGAGCAGAGTGGGATAATCATGTCTCTGTCTCTCCTAGATTTCCCCACTACATTCAAACTTACTTCCTCATTTCAATCTTATTCCAGTTCTGCCACTGCTCCATCTGCTTAGAGCAGAGCACGTGCTTATGCCTTTGCTGGGTGTGGAGCACTTCAAAGGGTAAAATCCTGTCCCGCCTGGGAGGAGTGTGCATGGGGAATCTCTCCTTGCCTTCACAGATCTTGCAAGTTGCCTAAATAACCTGTCATTCAATAAGTTATCCTGGGAGCAACTGTCCTGCTGAAACCTCACGAACACATTTTTTTGCTAGGCTTATGGTATAACTGGACTCCAGGAAGGTCAGAAGTTACAATTTGTGCTTACTAAGGGCAAAAACATACCCAAGCAGCACAAAAACTTTAGGGGCTTTTGTCTGTGGGAACAAATTGCAGCATTAAATCTTCCACAAATCTTCTATTCCACAGAGCCCAGCCTAAACCACTCATGACCTGGATCTAGAGAAAAACTTTCCCCCATCAAGATTTGGGAGCCTGAGTCAGAGTCCGGTTACTCTGCAGCAGATTGTCTGCCTCACACGGCGTTATGAACCAAGTGGTAATCTCACATTGCTTTTCCTGAAATTGGAGCAAATCAGTGTCTCTGTGTAGCTCTGATCTCCAAAGACGTATTCCTGCTTGTGGTAGGCATATGGGAATGCAAAGAAGTTCAGGTTGAGTTCACCAGATTCAGTTTTAAATGTATTTTTATTTAAACTGTAATCCTGTGAGCTAGTAACTGTCACAACTTAACTCTGATGAGGTAGGGAGACATAATTCACAGTTTATAGATTGAAGGCTGAGAGACAGAGAGTTGAAGTACACTTGGATATACTCTTCCAGTTGAGCCATAACAGCTTAAACAGTTACGACTCTCTGGCTGTTGGTTGCTGTTTTAATTCACACTGAAAGGCTGAATGTGCCTCGCACAATAAGTCACAGCATCGCAGCCAAAGGGGTAGGGGGCAGTTAACAGCTAAGAAACAATAACTGGAAATTAAGGGACTAAAACTCCTTAAAATCAGTCACAAGAGTACATATGGAAAGGGAGGGAAAGGCCAAGATGAACTTACCTACCTTCATTGCCTGCAGATAAAGCAGATAGTCTAGTCCAACTCTTCAGTGCTTCCTTGTGGGTTGATGGGAATGCTCTAGGCACCAGAGAGTGAACTGCAAAATTATTACAAACAAATTTTGCCTTCTCAAACAGAGAACAGTATTTGTGGGGTAGGGGAGGTGGTACAGGGCAAAATTTCCGTGATTGTTTTAGTGGGCTGTAAGGGAGAAGAATATGGCAACACTGCAGAATATAATCTGTAGGGTGGAGAGAAGAGGTTTCCCCTCCCAACAGAACAGGTTAAAAATTAAGTTTATTATGTATTTATAAAATGAGGAGAGAGAAGAGAGAAACACCACTTACTGGAAAACTAAAGAGATCTTGAGAGTCTGACCTTTCCTGTCTAGCCTGGAGGCTAAATTCAATTCCTCAAACACAGGACCTGCCTCCAGTTCTTGAAGGCACTAGAGTCATACTGAAGACAGCCATCTACAAATCTTGTATGCAGGCACACTCAGTGTCTAAGCTCATCTCACTGTGCCTGAGAAAAAGCCACAGCTCCAGTGGACAATTCTTCTGGGAATACAAAAGACACCTTTTCAGGATGCTCTCTATTAATAACAGAGAAGCTGTGTAGAGGTGCATAGACACCTAACTTTGAAGTGATTAAAATGAGGTGGAATGACTCCTTAATGAGTTCCTTCAAGGAAGCTTCAGTTATACATAGCTTTGAGCCTCTGTAACCATTCTGTTCAGTTTCTGCAACGTAGGACTGACTACAAGATCAGAAAGTCTATCACCTTTTTTTTTTTCACTTTCACTCCTACTAAATCAAGTTTGAACCGTTTATGAAGCACCTCTAACAATGCCAGCTGCACAGGGAATTCAAGAGGAAGCGGTTGGTGGTTGCATTCACAACCAGGACCAGCTTCATTCATTTGTAGGGTTGTAGAAAGCTTTGATTTTGACTGTCTTCATGAATGCAGGTTCCTGATCTGAAACGGTTTGCTTGGCTGGCCTGAAGTCAAGGGGAGGCGGGGCTGTACCAAGTCAGCATCTTTTGTGAAAGATGTTTTGAAAAAGAATCAGGCCCTCAGAGTGAAAAGACAAAGGATGAACACAACAATGCACATAACCCCAAATTTAAGCTCAACATGAGCCGGCAATGTGTGCTTGCAGCCCAGAGAGCCAACTGTGTCCTGGGTTGCATCAAAACCAGCATGACCAGCTCTTGTCAGACCCCATGTGGAGTATTGAGTCCAGCTCTGGGCTCCCCAGTACAACAAAGACATGGAGCTGTTGGAAAGAGTCCAGAGGAGGGCCATGAAGATGATCAGAGGGCTGGAACATCTCTCCTATGAGGACAGGCTGAGAGAGTTGGGGTTGTTTGGCCTGGAGAAGAGAAGGTTCCGGGGAGACCTTATAGCAGCCTTCCAATACCTGAAGGGGCCTACAGGAAAGCTGGAGAGGGACTGTTTACAAGGGCATGGAGTGACAGGACAAGGGGTAATGGCCTTAAGCTGAAGGAGGGGAGATTTAGATTAGATGTTAGGAAGAAATTCTTCTCTATGAGAGTAGTGAGGCACTGGAGCAGGTTGCCCAGAGAAGCTGTGGATGCCCCCTCCCTGGAAGTGTTCAAGGCCAGGTTGGATGGGGCTTTGGGCAACCGGGTCCGGTGGAGGGTGTCCCGGCCCATGGCAGGGGGGTTGGAACTAGATGATCTTTGAGGTCCCTTCCAACCCAAACCATTCTATGATTCTATGAAATTAGAAGCCAGATTTCAAAGCACAGTTTTTCACTCTTCTATTAGCTTCCCTTTTTTTAAAACAGATGATGCCTCACTGAGGCATTGTTTTACCAGTGATAACAACTATCTCAAATATCTACCAAACACATTTTAAAAGGGAGCTTTGGAAAAATTAAGGCAATTTACAACATGACAGACCCTAAGAGATGTAACAGTTGTGCACACAGTGGGTACTAGAGAGCTAAGCTTAGACACTTGAGCAGTTCTTTAAAGACATAAATGAATGTGCCATTTGCTTTAGTCTCTGCATTACTTTGTGAGTTGACTTTATTGAGCTAAGCAGTGTAAACGCTATTACATATTTAAATAGAAGCTGCCTTAGTGCTTTGTCCTTAGCACTGGTAATTCTGTTTCTACAGATAAATGCTGGTGAGTGATGGGGTTATGGAATGGTACAAATCTTACTGCTTTTCTTCCTTGGTTCTCATTAATACCAAAAAACCAACTTGACCGCCAAATGAAAAAAACACCACCTCCGCTTTGCCCCTTGTTCTCTGGATTTTACAAATGAAATTACAGTAACTCTCCTAACAGCCTTGAAGCCTCATGTCAGCACTTAGCACAGCATCATGGTGATAATTTTGGCAGAGGAAAAGCTTTTCACTTGTGTTTGATTAACTGCCTGCTGCCAAAAACATGGAAAAGAATTGTCTATCAGTTCTCTGTAAGTCTGTGATGGAGCACCTCTATACTACCTATGTGACGGTGAAGAACACAAAACATGTAAAAAATGACATGAATATCACATAATTCTCTTCACTCCGACTCTCCTCATCCTGCCATCACTTAGAGATTCACCACCACACTCACCAGAGTACTTAGGCCAACACCTATATGTACACAGAAACGGGTTTTCACTAGAACATCTATACAATAAGATCCCCAAGGTTTAGCCCAATTGCTTCACTGAATCTGTCTTAATGAACTGTTAGATTCGGATCTATCTCAGGATTCATTATTTCCTTCAACTCAGCCTAAGGATTACTGACTAGCTTGTGGAGGCTAGCAGTATTAGTGGTCTGATTGCATTGCATTCTCCTTTGTAATTCTCTGTGAAATTAAGCAATAATCAACAAATTATTCCAGAGGTATTTATTTCTTTCTTGTACATGAATTAAAAATAAAATCTTACAAAAAAATGGAACCACACTTGATCAAAATATATAATCTTATCCATATGTCAAGCATTTTTTAGTATAAGCTAGAAAAATAGAAATTTTATCTTGGACCCATATAATATTCTTGCAGTACTGCCTTGAAAGCTATGTTAAAATAAATATTTTTTCCTTGAAAAGGGGTAGTGCACATTGCTTAACCAGGCAAGCATAAAAGTGACAAAAAGAATTCAGTGCAAATTTCTGAAATAAGCATTCAGATTACATTTTCTTTCCTACGTGATTTCTAAATGGTTAACAGTTCAGGTTTTTCATATTTTGAAACAGCTGATCAGAATCAGTTGAAAAGAAAGTTAAATAAGCTATTGTCTCTTTGTCTTGGAATTTAGTTTTCAGCAATGTCCTAACAAACTCTTCTTGGAGCTCTTGTTTGATTTGAAGTTAGCCAGAATTTGCCAGAGTGGAAGCAAAATAATTGTTTTACTTCTTACCTAGAATGCTTCAAATATATTCAAGCTTTACAGAACATTTTGGCCATTTGCTGTAGGTGTCTGCGAACTGGGGTCATAGTTAAAAGTTACAGAAGTACACAGTCATTATGTTCAAAATCCTGTCAATTACTACTTTTAAAAAGTTTTGTTGCAAAGAGTTAGATATTAATGGTAGTTTGATAAAGAGGTTTTTAAGTTAGAAACATCAGATCACATCTGATACAGATCACTTATGGATCTCATTAGCATCCATTTGCTGCATGCTTTATGTAGACTCAAGCTGACATTTTGGTTGAAGATCACATCACAGAAAGTGTTTCTTAAATTATAAAAACAAACAAACAAAAAAAGAGGTCTTTTTTTTTTACCTGAGGTTTACATAGGTGCTGGTTTAGTTTGCAAACCAAAACGTACATGTTGTTTTATACATATTTCTAAGGTTTCAATCCCTTAGAAAAAAAGACGTAAAATCAAAATACAGTTTCTCCATCTGCCCTTCTCACACACATCCCACCTCAAGATTTAGCACTTCAAGAATCAGACTGCCCACACAGCCAGAGCTAGGTGACATCTTCTGGATAAGAGGTCAGGGTTAGACAAAATCACTTAAATCAAATTCAGTGAAATCATTTCAAAAAATGTAAATGTCCTAAAACATAGAGTTAACTTTTTTCATTTTGGATGATTCTAAGTCTGAACATTGGACTTCTAGTCCAAAAAGGCCATTTTGCTGAATTTGCCTAGATTTTGAAAAAGAAAACAGTAAATTGTATGCAACATATTTTGCTATGCAGCTTCTAAAACTTGTAATTGTGGCCACTAAAATCATATACTCCGTAAAAAAAAAAAGTACAAAAAAAGGAAATTCATACAAAACCAAGTAATTATTTAGGACTTGCTCAAGGATGCTATTGGTCTGACCTTGCAAAATACTTAGGCAGGTGCTTAATTTTAAGCATGTGAGTCATTGTGCCAAGAGAGATTTTATGGTGAACACTAATGCACAAATATTAGTTAGACTGGGTCTTCCACTTCAAGATAAGCATGGACCTAAGTGCTTTGCTGGATATGGATCAGGATGCTCAGCACCTAACAGGACTTTAGGCGCTGATCCAGCAAAGCACTTATCCACACGAACAACGCTGCCGACTTTAAGATCACTGCTCATGTGCTTAACATTAGGCATGCTTGTAAGTGCTTTCCTGGAAGGGCCCGATAGACCAATAGTATATAAGCTATAAAATTTGAAGCAGTGTATGTTTAACACACCGCATATTTAACAATGTTAATCTGCTGAGATTTGCTTTTTCTTGGAACAAGGCATGTCTAACTTCAACCATTTATTTTCAGAAAGTGCATAAAAAAAGCCTTTAAAAGCTGCTTTCAGATTATGGCAAGTTAAAATAATATTAGCAAGTCTCCTTCTGCTCCTTTAATTTCTTCTTTGCATATCTTTGTGCAGGCATCTAAAAAGGAAAGAGAAAACCCTGGTCATAAACATTAATCTATTCACACAAGCATTCATGCATTTAGTTTCCGTCTAAAAAACACTGTCAGACGCAACTGAACACCTGAAAACAAACATCACTGAACTCTAAATTTCAGATCTGAATGCAAATTCCGCCAACTATGCTGCCTTTTCCGCTGAAAATAAGAAAATCACCAATTGTCACTTCTACAAATAGAACTAAGTTTATTACTTAAGACTGAAAATGACGTGCAAGTCCAACCCTAAGTCAGTGCTAGTATTTCCATATGAAGTTTTCCACGCCCGCTGATGTCAATCCATTTGCAATGTGAAGTCTAAAAAAGTGGAAATGTAAGAACTGCTTAATCCCAAAACAACAAGTATAAAAGCATCACAAGTCATCAGATATTTACATGAACACGTAGAGATCACATGTTAATGCCAAAAAGAAATAAAAGACTGCATTTCTGTAACAGTGCTGGCATATCGTTTCATACTAAGCTAACCAAGGAAGAAATAGCAAAGCACTTCATAATGACCTACAGCTACTGCTGGCCAGGCACAGTAACTATATTTAAATCCTCGTTGTGGTAGGAAATATTGTTTTATGTATTTGGCACCACATGCTCTTCATAACTTCTTACAGCTACATGTTGAGGAAGTTTCAAAGTTACTAAATGTATATCATTCTTTCCTAAAGGGAAAAGAGTTTTTGTTTTCACGTGAAAGCTTTAATGGCTTTTGGAAATGGCTTATTTTTTTGTCATGCACAAATTCCTGCTCAACCAAAAGCACAGTCACTAATAAAATTACTATTGTTGTAAGGTACGGCATAGCTGACAGCTGAGATGTGACACACTAAAGCAGAACACACCTATGCACAGAGGAAGAACTCTAGACTTAGTCCTTGAGTGCAATGGCAGATGTGAAAGTCATGTACAGAGAAAGAAAAAAAGAATCGGTACCCCAGATCAGAAGTTGGCACAAAGGCCTCCCCTCTCTGTCAGAATTGTCATCCTTCTGTCCTAAATTCTGACCAAAGAAACTGGGACTTTTTCTTAGAAGAAGGGTTCTTGAACTGTTCAGTCGATGAAGACACATTTCCAAAATTTATTTCACAAAACTTTTGAACTATTGAAAAACAAACACCTGAAACCAGTGGATTTAAATATCCAGAAGAAAAGCTTCTACCATGTATCCATAGTTCCTACCTCGTAGTTCCTGTCTCTCATGTAACTCTCTCCCATTCTTGGTTTTCCACTCAAACATCCGTCCCATACTTGTCTACCTTCTCAACATCTTCTAGTGCTTGGAATTTGCTTTACATTAATAGTAACACAATTCCCTTCCTCTCATTTACCAAAACACTCCTTAGGATGCTGCTTTCTGCACAAAACTTCTCCATTAACATGCCAGTATGTGCCTGTTCTTTTTCTTTTTTTTTTCTTTTTTTTTCATAACATTATCCTGCAGCTTGAGTGTTGGTTTTCAAAAGTTGTCATCACTGCTGCATCCCTTCTCCTACTGATGTGAAGTCCGGGGGTTTTTTTGACTGTCAAATAAACTGCTGGGCTAAGCTGAATGTTTTTCAAAATCTAACCCTTCCAGTTCACAACCGCATTTGCTCATTCTTGCTCACCAAATGCTAGTTCTTTCCCATCATAGCAAGGACCCACTGGACAAACCCATGCGTGCTGCTACAGGGCTGGTCGTCACTTAGAGTCTAGACAAGTGAGGTAGGAAAAAAGCAAGATGGCAGTTCTAAAGGTGGTGCGTATAGAAATTGTCACATACATTGACACCTACTATTAATTTTTAAACTTGTCTGACAGTTAATGTCAGAAAAGGAAACTTTACTGATCAGGCTGGTGAAATTCTGCTAAGGACAGCTGAACAACAAGGCAGTGTTGTATAACAGGAATTTCTCTATGGCTCCACGCAGCAATTCCTGGTTTGTTTGGTTTGGTTTGGGGTTTTTTGTGTCCCTTTACTGCTCTCCACCCCCTTCTATTGTTTCGGAAAGTTGACATTCATGACTGGAATTTTATTAAAGCACCAAATGCCTTGGGATAATGATTCTAACTGAAAAATCAGTAAAGTCTGCATCTGAATCACACACCTCAACCTATGTTCAAACACCAGTACTACGGGCTGATTTTCAGAGCTAGGGAAGACTTAGAGTAGTGATTTCTTTGAATGCCTAAAAATTATTTTTTCTAAGGAACTTCATTTTGGTTCTAGACAATTCAGTATGTTTAGAACTGGGAATATTAACTGTATGCTATTGGGAGGCCATCCACATTTGTTAAATAAATCTCTCTGTAATCAGAGATAATAATTCCATAGATTTCCAAATATTTTTGTCTATCTGGAATTCCAACCATAGTGACTTCCCCATTTAAAAACTATGCCCAAAACTTTGAAAAATAACACTGGTTTGAAAGGCATACAAACCCCAACAACAATTGCAGAACTGCACACAACACGCAGCGAGACTTCTCATTAATTCCTGGTTGGAAGAGAATGCCACAGAGCTCTTTAACCTAACAGACACCACTGTAATCCATGCATTGTAAATGGCAGCAAGTAAGGCTGAAGTGGAAAAATGGCACAGTTACTAACAATGAAGAAATTCCTCTAAGTTTCTCTGAAATTCCCCATTATCAAGGGATACAGGCAGATTCTCTACTGAGCTGAAGTAGCACAGAATGACATATTTTAGGAGTGTCTTTCTAAAACACACATTGTAGTTGATCCACAGGAATGGCTCGGTGCAGCAACTGGTGGATGAAACTACGAGTAAGTGTCGTGTAGAACTGGGTAGACCTATACAAATGATCCCAGTGACTCCATCCCTTTTTCAATTCTGTGAATCAGGGAAGTTGCAACATAGCAGACACCTATCCCTCTGAATATCCAGGAGTACTCTGTAATGAGGAAAGAATACACCTAAGACTGAGTAGTGCATTTTAAGTAACAGTCCTACCTTGTGCAAAACTTCATAAAACTAAACCTTATCTAAGACACACTTAAAGCTTTTGAATTACATGTCCATCTCCAAATACGCTTCTTTAAAAGCCTGGGTTTGGCCTTTAAATAAATCTTTCCCTAATTATTTTTATAAGGACCTACTGACCTTGGAACTGAACTAACATAAAAATGTCCCTATATTGCTATGTGTTAAGAGATTTATCATATAATTCTTTAAGGCTTAAAATTTATACACAGGAAAATACCAAAATCTCATAAGAAATGTCCTGAAACATAATCCAACTCTTGAAACATACAGCAAATACAATAAGCACAAATTTGTTACACAAAGAACTTTATTGCATTACATGCACATTGACATTTATTGCAATTTGTTTCTAGCGTATTCAAAACAATCAAAATCCCAGTATAGACACTATCTCTGCCTCAATAAATTGCCACCAATAGCAATGCTTACATCAGCATGGGTCTACATAAAAATCTAACAATTTCATCCTACTCTGGTGTTATACTGGGTAAAAATCTCCAGCAAGTCTCAAAAAATAATGTTCCTTATGAATGATAAGGCTCTCCTTTAAAACTTATCAAAGGAAGGCATGTTTCCAGCCCAGAATGGAGTGCAATGGAGGCAACTCTGTGGTGGCCTTGACCGAGCTTGCTCTACAACAAGCAGCAGAACAGTAAGGTACCATGCTAAACCTTGCTTCTCAGCTCACAGGACCATGCTAATGCAGTTAGGCTGTCTTCCCCACCATGGCTGGAGTATCTGCATGGTACTGCCTTGCTCCACTGAACCGTAACAGCTCTGTCCCACACTAGCTCACAGATCTCTTCATCACACTGCACCACATACACAGACATGCCCTGCATATACTATACTAACAAAAAACCCCAGGAGACATCTTTAGCTTAACATAAAAATAACCACCGTATAAATCTTTTTCAAGAACAAGTCTTTATTTTGATGCTTTAGGTTTGGAGCTGAAGAAAGTAGAAATGGATTTCATTCCGCTCTTATCAACTTTGGCCAGTGCCTTCTGTGCTGCAGACATCTTGCTGTTTGCCTGTTAGTGAAATGATAAACAGAAAAAGTTAAGCAGCATCTCCGTAGGAGGGGAGTATAAGCTACAAACTCCTAAATACAGAAGTAAAGCAAGAAGTTGAATTGCTTTTTTAGTACACAGCAGTAAAGATAATGTTATGCAGGCTTTAAATTGTAGGAGAAAAACCTTACTAAACAAATTTGAGATTATTCAAACAGAAAAATACTTGTCACGAATTACTTTACCTCAGACAAAGACAGAGAATTAATTACAACAACAAGGAGGTGAAACATCTTTCCTTTCTGCAGAATGAGGTGTCCCAACCCAAACGTTTACTTTGGGATAATCCCTGAGTATACATTAAAAGGAATAATGCATGCAATATAACAGATGCATACTGTACCCTCCGACTCAATCTCATGATTATGCTGTCAGCAGGCTGAATTACAGCCTTGCATTACAGATGATGAATAATTCACACTGATTTATTATCAAAGACTCCATGCACAAAGAAATAAAGGAAAAGAGATGGAAGAACTAAGAATGAAGAAGGTAACTAGCATTTGCAAAGCACTTCAAGGCCACTGGGAAAACTTCCCAGACCTTTACACCTAAAACACATTTTATGAGCCACGTTTTATAGACCTGACCTCTTTACTTTCTTACATTTTAAAATGTTATGTTTTAAATCTCTAGCTGTTTTCCCTATTAAGAAAACTTTGCATTGACCTTTCTTTATGATACTCCTCAGTCTGCAGGACTTCACAATTACAATACTTGGGATCAGCTAGAAGGTTATGGATAAGATGGCGATATGCAACAACAGTATGACCGTCTGTGTTACTACACAAACAAAACCACTGCCAAAGTATTTAAAATATAGTAGCATACTGTACAGAGTCCAAGAGATATCTTTTCTTTCCCAGATTCTCTCATCAATGTGCTTCATTATTTCAGAAGTAAATCATATTTAATGTTAAAATGAATTATCTTTCCTCAGTTTATTTCTATCTTTATGCTCAGTTCAAAAGCTATAGGTACACAATGGGCGAAAGGGGAAAACATGCATATTTTAAACTATTTATACTACCTTCACTTAGGGGACAATTCTCTTTTTACTTCAAAACTAGCATGTGCCCTGAATACAAGTTTCTGGAGGTTTTGAGGGGGAGAAATGCATCTGTCACCAGCTGCTTCTCTTTGCAAAGGGATAAAGAGTAGTCAGCATTAGTCTGAAGGTCACAAGACCAGCACAGAGGGCCTTTTGGGTTCCCAATGGACTGCAGAAGGATTCATTTTCTTTCAATGTTCAGAGAAATAAGCCAGTGCAAGCCTCACAACTTTGGCACACACAGACAGAATCTATTTCTTTTCACATCTCTCTTGTTCTCCCAGGAATACTACAGTGGCAGGCACCACTGGACTCAGATTTGAATTGGCCTCCAAACTTGTGTTGGAGCTGGCAATCAGCAAGCTCTGTGTTGATTTAACTTCATTAAGTTGACATAAGTAAGTGTACAAGCAATATTTCTAGGTAAAAATAAAGCCTGTCTTAAAATCCCTTGGAATTTAAGTGAATGTTGCCATCTTTGTTTCTTTTTCAAATAACTGAAATTTAACAGTTGCTATCACTAAGCCATAGGATTTCTCATCTGAAGATCTCAAAGAGCTTTGCAAACATTAGCTGAGCACCTTAACACATGTCAAAGTCTGTGTGGTTTACTGGAATGTTCACTGATGAAACAGTCAAACAGTAAGAGTATAGAAGAGTTCAGAATGGGACATTAATAAGACTACAAAAGTCAAATTAAACCTGAATGAAAAGTTCAAGGAGATATAACTACAGGCATCAGCCATTTTGTATTTTTCTGATGTGTTTTGGAGGAGAAAAACAGGCACTCTGTGCTAATGTTGGGTACTAATCTATGCTTCAGCAAATCATGCATGAATGCAAGTCTTGCTTACCTTTTTGGTTTTCAGATCGCTGCTGTTAAACTTAGTATAGTCTTCTTCTGCTTCCACAGCGACATCTGATAATTTCCTTTTCTGAAATGTTAGAGTGAGGAAGTTGTTCTGTCAAACACTTTTATGATGTACACACATGGAAGTTTAAAGCTTTGGCTTTATAACATAACCATAACACCAAAACAGGACTGGCAATCAACTGAAGAATCTGCAGTAACAGTGGAAGATCTCTCTTTGTAATTGTCTTCTTTACACATGAATATATACCATCTCTACAGTATTCAGAAGAGACCATTCGGTGTCATGGGAAACATTTTCTTCTTCCTAGCCTTCTGAAGAATGACTTCTAGAAATTGCTTGAATCCCGTTTCTAACTTCCATGATTGTGACTTCGGTGTCAGAGTCTGTTTAGAGAACCTTTACGGAGCAGCTGTTGGAAGTTAGTGTCTAATAGCCAGGGAACCTAGACTCTGGTCCCCATGGTCTCATGGAACTGTACAGCAACTCCAGTGTTACTGCTATCTGCCAACACAAATGGATCATCGTCTAGTCTATTATCTGTTTGTGCACAACCTTTAGAAGTAATTAGCTTCTACAGTTTGGCAACAGTGAAACACCGACATAGTTCTGCTGACTGCTTCATCACTTGAATCCAACAGTATATTAAGATGCTTGACTCGGCATGTGCTGGGTGCCTTCTAACTTCAGAAATAATGGAAGTGAACGGTTCTCGGCACTTCACATGATCAGGCCGTAAGAATGAATATTTCTTTCCATAAACTGTGAGCATGTGTTTAGTTTAAAGGTGAAAACTTCCTGGTATGTTTCCAACAGTGAAAAAAAAAGCATATAGTATTTTACAACACTGTATTTTTATTATTATTATATATCTGATATTACTACCCTGTCCTTAATATCCTGTGAAATCTAAACTGTGGCCTTCCTAGTTTTTGTGCCAAAGAGAGTGATTTTGCAAGCAACTTGGATGGTACCATACATTTTAAGATCCTGTTTTATTCATTTTGTTTATGGTGCTTGTGATCTCTCTCTCTCAGTTCCCCCTCCCTTTCTCTCTTTGGCACAGAAGCTAGGTCTGCAGCTTAGATTTCTCAGCTCTTAGAACCAGATCCAACAGCAGCTTTTTCTTTTGATTTCAGTGGGATCTGGATCAGCCTCTCTAGGAGGCTGTTTACAGCACTGTGATTACATTTTCAAATGACAATCTAATGAATAATTAGGATTATCCTCTTTGGAATCTGGTAAGTTTTTTAAACTTATGAAAAAACGTTTGCATTTCAGCAAAACATTTGCTGTTTAGTTGTAGCAGAGCCTACATAGTCTTTGTAGATGTCTGCCATCATCTGCCAATGGCCAGACTCCCTATGCTGACAAACTGAACAGTATGACAATTACAACACAAGATCAATGGCTTCCAATTAATACAAAGAGCATGTAATTTTGATTTAATCATTAAATCACAGAATCCAGACTGTACCCAGTTTACTCTGGTACTACAAGAGAGAGAATCTGCTGTAGCTTTTCTGTTAACCACTGAAGTTTCTAAATCTCTCCTCCCTTAAGAATTTATTTTAATATCATTATAGAGAATACATGTTAGACCCTTCTTTATTCGCAATTATCTTATACTATGTCTGTCAATACTCCTTGCCCTCATGAAGGAAAATGCCAGTGCAAGTGAATAAAAATGGTCTGAAGGAGACTATAGGTTCCAGTGTACAAGCCTGCCTTGCTTCTCTGAGATTGTGAAATTAAGAAGTGTTTTAATCTCTGAAGTGGCAAAGACTTAAACACAGAAGCATCATACACACCCTGGTCAGTGCTCTGGAAATTAATCAGATCCTCAGCAAGATTTCACTGCCCAACAACTGAACAGTTCTAAGCCTCATTTCCTCTGTAACCAAACTGCTGAAATAAAAGTATTTTTAAAAATAGATTCTCAGAACTATCCCAATGGCATAAAAGCTATTCGTACATAATATGTAATGTACATCACATGTAGTTTAATATAGTTGTTGTAACATGCTTATATGGCTAATGAATATCAGTTGGCTCCCGATGTGTGTTTAATACTTCTTACAATGCATAAAGATAATTCTTAGCTGAATCAAAGGGCCAAGTAACCGTGCAGCCAGAACAACTGTCCAACCACATGGAAATAACTTATATCCATGGATATACATTGGAGAACAAATGCTCTTAATAACAGTAAGGCCCAATTATTCCTGCATGTGCTAGCTGACATACCGCTTAACAGAACGGTCACTGAACCAGCCAGAAATGAGGTTATTTTAGACTGTGTTTCGGTAAGCAGCAGGGACGTTGCAGGAAAGGTCGATGTAGTAAGTAATCTAGTTTCAGTAGACATAGGGTACTTGAGTTTAAATTAAAAGGAAAGGATAATCAAAAGTGGGGTTCTTGATTCTAGAGGGGCAAACTTTGCAAAATATATGCCTTACTTCTTTAAGCCAAAGCTAAAGGACTTGATGGGTGAGGAGTGAAGAAGTGATTTTCAATCTTTTACTTCAAACAAGGTGAAAAATCTCAAAGGACAGAGCTTCTCAGACTTAACTATATGAATGTGCCCCCTTGCTCACACAGATGCACACGTATTTCC